>PVJA010005993.1:0-41186 GCA_004027025.1 Myocastor coypus
AGAGAGAGAGAGAGAGAGAGAGAGAGAGAGAGAGAGACTGGAATGTTATTTCAGCAAGCATTTTAAGGAGGCAGAACATTATGTAAATATAAACTATCATGTGTGGGCTGAGCTCTGACTTGGTGGCCTAGCTCTTGCCTCGGGAGCCTGAGGCTCTCGTCTTGATTCTCACTCACCACCCCAAAGAAAAATTAAAAACAAATTTACTCGTTTTTCCTAACAATTTAAAATAATCCTAGTAGATATGAAGTTTAAATGATGGGGAGTAGTAAAGTTTGAAATGATGGGTAGTATTATCAAAGGTTATTGTTAGCGAAGTAGAGTCCTTAAGAAGATACCAAGAATGGAAAAAGGTGATGGAAAGGACAAAAGAAAGAAGCGTTCAATATGATGAACTAAATCAGCCTTTACAGGGCAAAAATGGAGACAGTGAAAGAAAAAGAATCTCACTGGAAAGAGTAAAACCAATAGTTTCCCAGATGTCTCTCTTTCAATGGTGACATGTTTATTTCAGATTAACTCATTACTATTCCTGTTATCACTTATGTTATGGTCCTGAGTGCCGTGTGTGCCAGGCAGTGCTATCTGCCTGAACTACATCCCCAAACCAACGTATTTTTAAAATCTTTTATGAATTCATGTACAGATGAGCCATACTCAAATATTTTCAAAAAGCAGATGTTTAATCTTTTGTGGCTATCATATTCTTCAAGGATTATATTTTATTCTTATAACAAACCATGCCATTGGAAAATAATTCCATTCAAAGGTAATTTAAATAATAGGCTTTTACCTAACCACAGCCAGCACTGTATATGGAAGGTAAACAATAATTATTCTATGGGGATCTGTATATTGCCTATATTCCTAACTCTACATAATTTTTATAGCTGAAAGTGAGACATTATTATTCTCATTTTTACACAATTAAATTTCTATTGTTAAGTCTTAAGGAATTATTTATAATGTCTAATTTTGTTTATTATTTCCTTCAGAACTGACAGGAAGAACTGTACAAATGTACTAGAAATACTACACATATTTCCTTTCAAGCAAGACTGTACAAAAATAATAACTAGGATATTAAAACTTCAGAACATTCACCAAAAAACGTTATTTTCCTAAAAAGAAAAATGAGCAGTGTTTTTAAAGTAGATATTATGACTTTGTAATAAAAATGAATGACACTGATGCTTGAGGTTTAAGAAAGAATAATTAATACCATTTCTTCATTTCCTATAAATAAAGCTAGGCATTTTCATAAGCTGCTGGCTTTATATGCCAAGCTTCTTTACAATTTTCTAGACTGTTTAAATTTAGTCAGCGATGAAAGGATTACATAATTCAACTGGTGGTGTGCTAGAAAAGTGGCTTTGACATAGAAATGAAATACAGGCTTTTTACACCACTCCTGATTAACTTTTTTCTGTTTGTTTGTATGACATGTTTAGTTCAGAATGTCATTAGGTCCAAAGATAACAAGATAACAAGAAATAGAAATATTTCTTACTTGAAAAGTTGATATTCACATTGTTGAAGTTATAATTTTCTTTCCATAATTTTTTTCCTAAAAGTATTTTTAATTGTCATGATTATAACTAAACAGATTTTAAGATATGCTATCTTTCCATTAGATTTTATTTGTATTTTTTAAATGTACAATACCAAAATATATTTCTTGGTGACATGGAAGATCTTTATTATTAAAAGTAGCAAGCTATGGAGGATCATTAAAGCATGGGCTTTATTTTAACTATGCAATCATCTGATTATTTTTCTAAATTGCTTATTTAAAATATTTGATGATAATAGATGGCTAGCATAACTTAAAATATGATAATAAAGATTTTATTTTTAAAATTTAACATTAACTAGTTAAGAAATTTATTCACGTCCTAAAAATTCACTTAATTTTTTAGAATTTTTAATGTATTAAAAACTAATAAGAAAACTTTGTAGTGGTCAAAACACGTACTATCATGACGCACTGTAATATTTCTGGAATATTGTAGGATTTTCCCATGAAAGTTATTATTACTATAAAAATGAATTAAAACTTTTCAAAGAAACATCTTACTATAGTATATATTTTGATTATACTTACTAATGAAGCAAAGCATTTGGACAAAAACATAACTTTATATTCATAAATTAGAATGAAAACAAAGTTAGTAAGGTAGATAACAAGAAGTGGTAGAATTCTGTATGAATTCTTTGCTCTGATATTTTTAATGATCTATTTTACATATATAAATAGAGCAGTTTATTTTGTTAAAACATTTCTGAGAGGGCAGCAAACTTTATATTATCATTTTGTATATATTCTTGAAGAAGATTTTGCTTAAGAAACACCGTATAAGAATTTTTCACCAGAATTAGCTAATTTATGATAAATTTAGTTATTGATGATCAGTGTCAACTAGACTAGAGAACATGATTTGAGAATCTGAAGGCAAAATAAAACAATGGAGGAGGGAATAGTTGTATCTGTTTCCTTACATCTAAATGAAAATGACATAACAAATGTGTTATTTGTTAAACATATTTTTTTGTGTTGTAGAAGGTTTACTTTTGGATTTCCATTTGTTAGTTTACTATTTCCTGAATACAAAAGAATCCTTTTAGTAGGATGATATATAACCTTCATCATTAATTTTAGTTTTAATTTGATGAGCAATTTAGCTCTCATTTTCACAATATTACTCTTAATTCTCAGAAAATTGTCTGTATTCTTAATTTTACAGAGAAAATATTAAAGAAAACTATTCATTTTGTTGAATATTATTTTCACCATGAAACTGTTTTCAATTTATGTTTTCTTCATAAAATTCATTCCTTTCTGAACACTTGACAATTTAAAAAGTAAACACTATAATGAAATTTTGACTGCATTTTAATGTAGAAAGAGCCCTTAGAGGTGAGCTTATACCAGTCTATGTCTTCCTGTAGAGGGAACTGAAAGAAATTAAATATTTTATGTAATTACATAAATATTTAAAGTACTTAAAGGACTTTATTCCCAAGAAATTTAGAAAATTGGTAAGTTATAGCTTTTATTTTCTTTTATTGTCCTTATTCCCTGAATTTGGAAAGCTATAAAATGCTTAGAATGACCAAAATAGACTCTTGAACACAGAGTACTTTTTGCCTAGAGAGATTTTTGTATGTGTATATGTGTGTGTGTGTGTACATGTACTTACACATGTAAGTGCGTATACATTATACACTTCTGTGAAGTATGAACTCATCGAATCTGTTTTCTGTAACTCTTTATAGTTATAACAATAAATGATGAATTATTCTTTTTGTCACAATTTTTTCAGTGTCAATGCATTTCTATTATTCTTACCTACAACTCCATTGGAAAACTTCTAAGAAATATTTAAAGTCCGAGAAGAAACATATGTTCACTACTCTTAGTAACAGTGTACCAGAGTTGTAGCTCAGTTGTCCTGGAGATTGTGTTAGGATAGAGCAACAGGGTTATATTTCATTGTATACTGTGATTCCCCTGTTGTAATCATAGCTCATGTCAACACGTGTTCTGCATAAGCAGAGAAACACAAATTGAACTCAAAGCGCCCCAGGAGTATTGTCCTTCATAACACTCTGGTGTCTCCTGAGTGGTTGAATGAATAACAAATGATCGAGCTATTAAGATACTAAACAGAAGTCATCTAACCCAAAATACTGATCTAACACATCTCAATACTGTATTAGTTTGTGAAAAATAAATCTTCCTATTTGAAAAAAGTTACATGGAGTTTGACTATAATTTACCCAGACTATTTTTTTAAAGGAATCCATCTGTAGTTCTTTTTAGTAACCACACGTTTAACATTATAATTATTGTAATGAGTAGGGGACTGTGTATCTTATAGGTTTTCTTTAACAAACTCCAGCTGCATGTATTGATGATGATCTTTAGAATTTGTCTTTCTCAGCATTAATGTTCTATTTGCAACTTAAATGGGACCTGCCCAATAGTTGGAGTATAACCCATGGCTGTGAAACCATATCTCTTTCAGAGTGGTTAACATGAAAATTTTTAAATGAATTGAAGGAAACTCAAGTTTATAACACAAACATACACACACACACACACATGCACAGAGACACACACACACTTCCACCAAACCAAAATCATGGAGGAATTTCTTATTGACACTCCAATATGAGAGCTATGTTTCCAGTGATATTTCTGTGCACACCCCATGAGTGGTACACAAAATCGTTTTCACAGAAATTAAGTCATATCCTTCTGCGTTCATTTACACTTTGCAAATATCTATATTACTGGGACCTAATAAGTTGCAAGAAAGTACCTCACATGGCTGACACTAGAGCAGTGTGTCTAAGTTTTAGCATGATGGCCCTCTCTACCTTGAATATTTCCTGAAAAACATTGTTTGAGATGCTTTGATGTGATCAGGCTCTAAAAGCACCAAGATAGCTACATCAATTTACACAGTGCAGGCAGATGTGATGTGAGCACTCCATTATATGCACGTCATTTTATATATTTCACAATCACCCATTATGTAAGAAGAAATCCTGATTTTAACATAATTTAATTATTACTTAGACTCCACATTTATCTAAAAAAATGTTTCTATAAGGAATTTTTCCCCCTCAAATTAACACATATGAAATGGAAAGACATAAAGGCCATGGGCTGCATTTTGCAGGGGATAGGTTCTGGTTGAACGAGATCTGGGATGTGTGCCAAATTAATAGAAAAAAAAATCCTGTTCTTTATCTCCAATAGCCTCAATGTTCATTATTAAAAAAAAAAAAAAAAAAAAAAAAGCATATGAGCCACAGGATTTGATTTTAATAACAACAATGTCTTCATTAATCTGTATGTTCCATTTAGCCTCATTATTGAGCAAATGCTGAATTAATGTAATACACATCATTGTTGGACTTCCCTTGCACAGCCTCCCTTCCCTCTTTCATCCTTCATTCAGGGACCATCATGTGTGTGTCATGTTTTTAAACAGGCCAGTGGCCCTTCATGGCTGTTTTCTTATCTCTGGTCTATGAGGAGACTTGGGGCCTCTAGAAAGGAATGTGGAAAATGAAACTATAGACTTTCACTCAAAACCATAATTAATTTTCTTTCACGTTAATGCTGGTGTGTCAAGATGGTCCTCTGTCACCTGCAACTGAGATGATATTTCCTTGATGGTCTCAGGGCCTTGTTCTAAATCAAGAATGGTGATAGCCAACACTGCTTTGTATCTGTGGAACAAATAGTGGCCTTTGTCCAGCACAAGTCCCTAAACAAACTTAATCTCTCTAACACTGTGACAGATGACATTTAGATGTCCTTGTTACCCTTAAAATGAGTTTTATTGACAATCAGAGAACAAAAAGAAGGCCCAGATAAAGCCCAATGTTTTATGGGCTTGCTAACAACATCTTAGTGCAGAGGGTGAGGAGAAAGCCTGAAGTTGCCCCCATTTTCCCCTGCTTTGCTATATCACCATGACAACAGATATAGAAATCACTTAGTGACTCCTAGAAAGAAAGAAAACACAGTGACACAGTACCCCTTGTATGGCGAATCAAACTAAAGCCTTCATTCAAATGGCTATTCAGCTTGGGCATTCATGTAGAGGATAGGGTGGATTTTACACAGGTAACTACAAGGGAAAGGCCAGCAAGCCCTCTAGCCACAGCATATGGCGAAGTCTCTGTGTAATTAATGCATCCTCAATAGAATTTATCCATTTTAAATTTGTTTTCTTTTACTTGAAACATCATTAATGTAAAGGGCAACATTAATCAACATCGTGAAACTTAAAAGGGCATTAAAGAGTGATCTTTTTCCTTATGCAACAAGAATCTTTTCATGTAGTTGTGTTAACTGCAGTGGATTCAAAGCGCATTCTCAGTTCTTAATCAGAAGGCAAATCTAGAGAGGCCTCTACTGGCGAGTCCCGCTCTGTGCAGCTCCGTGTCAAAGCCCTGAAAAAGCAAACAGAAGAATGAATTTCAGCTTTTACGGGAAAGTTGCACACAGGACTGATCGCCCCTGAACACACTTACACAACCCTCAATAATGGCACTCACACTTTCAAATTTGTCATGTCTAGCTGCTTTTTCTCAGGTAATAAAGGGGTCATACAGCTCTGATGTGTGAGCTGCTCTGACACTGAGATAGTTTAAGATTATTAGACAAGGAAACAACAGGTAACCATTTTTGCTTATTTGTACGTAGGGCTTTCAAGAAAGTTTAAGACTTAAAACCATGTTAGTAGGAAACTGTGTTTCTTAATATTGTATGTTCAGAAAGAGCACACCACATACACATGTACCCACATATTAAAACTGAAGTAATATTTTTAGGTAGAGTTAAAATACTTGCAAATTATTTTTAGTTAATTGAAAAGAAACCTTATTGCCAAGGATTCCTATAGTGAGGAAATATGGGCCAAGTATAGTCTTCCTAATAGAGACTTAACTTGAGCCCAACATTGCAGTGTGTTTTTATTACCTATGGCCAAAATGTAGTATCGCTGCTTTTTAAAGTAACTTTTTTGTGGAAAAAAAGAAACAAGAAAAATATTTTTTCCACTAGGCATCAAAAAATTATCTAATATTTTCTAAATTGAAGATATTTACTTTCTGTTTCTGAATAGGGAAATGCTAGTTCAGTCTCAATCTGGGAAAAAAAAAAAAAAAAGCGAACTGATTCTACAGTTTGTCTTTGTTCAAGTGTGGGATATTAGGGTGAAACTGTTTAACCTCAAAAATTTTCAAAAGCAAAATTCTAACTCTTATTTTGTAACATTTACATTTAAACATCTAATATTATTTGCAATTTCATCATACCTGGATATCACTTCATTACATTTATTTTGTTCTACCTTTCAATAATCTCACGCGGTTTTGCTGTTGTGTCGACTAGCAAGAGTTTTAGGGAACCCCATTAACAGATTTTCAGAGTCATTGTACAGCAGTTTCAAATGGTTTCATGCTTACTTGAGATAAATTTTAGTTGAGTGATTCTTCATGGGGTGATTAGGGGAGGATGGTTCTGAAAACTGCCCTCCCAATCATACAGGTAATATCTTAGTTTCTTTCATGTAAATTCTGTTAGCTGTCTTGAGAGCATTACGTATCTTATACTGTAGTCACAATAGTGACACCTACTGGTAGAAGGAAAATTAAAGACCAGTACTTTTAGTTTTCTCTTTTGTCTTGGAGAATGTTACTAGATATTCTGTTCATAAAAATGTAGCTTCTTTGCAGTTATTTTTCAGGTCTTCTATACATATAACTCTACATTCCAAAGAAATGGATAAGTGCGTGAAAAATAATAAAATTTTCAACTATGAAAAAACTTCCTTGCAGAGCAAGGCAATCTAAATTAACACTGAATAGGGTTTAAATATATAATCATCTGAGTTCTTCTATGACACAGAAAATGTAAAACCAAAATGTAGCAAGAAAACTGTTCATAGCTACAGGTAGAATATGAATTGATGAAACACTTCAGAGAAATAGTTAAATTTTCTTTGTTGTACAAATATTTACTAAATGTTTTTGTTTTTAAGAGAAAAATTAATCCAGGAACAAAAAGAAGAACACATGTTTTATAATAATTCAATTGTGAACAATCTTTGATAGTTTATGCTAATTCAACCAGAAACACTCTCACAGAGCTTGGATTTTACATATGTCATAGAAAGTTGGAATCACAATACACCGTGATTATTTCTCCACTGACTTAGAAGCATGTAGTTTTCAGAACATTAGATGCAATAAAGAACCACACTATATTTGAAAGGACTCTACATGAAAAACATGTTTTTCCACATTTGTAGCTACAAATAGGAGGTGCTGTCTTCATTTCTCCTTTGGGCTGTAGTCAAAATCCTCACTAAACTATGTTTATTTCTAATTTATAATATTATCATTGTACCTAGTGGATAACTTTCGATTATTTCCTAAATACATGAAGACTTGCTTTAGATTCTTATCCAAAGGCCTACATAACATGTAAATAAGTGTGGTTTTTTTGTTTGGTTGGTTGGGATTTTGTTTTGTTTTGTTGGGGGTCAAGCAATTTATTTGTAAAACTGAAACACAGTATCAGCAATTTTGCTGTTTTCAATCAAGTGCGATAAAAATGGCAGAAAGAAGGAAATCAGTTTCAATGCAGCTTTGATTTTAGTACACATCTTGATACAAAATGGGCCTGATATTTGTTTTAGAAAATTATTGAAACTTCCATTCATAAAGCAAAGGTGGTCATCAGTCTTCAAAAGTATTGTTTTGCTTTGGGGATTTTGGTCAGACATATGGCAAGCAGTGAAACATTTACACTAAGAGGTACATTTATGAGTACTTTTGTGATGTCACTGTGAGAAACCTGAAAATGACTCACAAATTATTCGGTAGACAGTTATATTGGTGTCTTTGAAACCATCTTTGGTTCTGCTGTGTGCTTTTGTTTGTACAACTTGAGCACATGCTTTAAAATGTCATCCAGATTATAAGCATGCATGGAATGAAGTATTACTTTTGTATCAATTTCAGAAGCATAATACTTTTGTTTCATTAAATAGTTCATCAACAAGTTGCACTTTATAAAAATCACAAAATGCTTTGCCTTTTTTTTGGCAAGAGCTAGTTTATATATTATCTGAGAAAAGTCTTGAAAAAAATGCTTATGGTAATGAATGCAAGGAAACAAAGGACTTTTAAAAATCACATACGTTACAACATAAAAAACATGAAGCACAATATTTAATCAAAATCATTTGGGTAACACCCTGTCCTTTAAGTTGGGACACAATATGCTTAGAGTAACAGCAAGGACAGATATAAATAAAATAGCCAGAAAGATTAGAAAAGTTTTGCATTTGGTTTTGGTTTTCCTGAGTACCTTAACCAGAAATTCAGCTGATCATTAACCACAATCATTAAAAAAATGGTTCTGTCTCATGTTTAGAGAGTTCATCTAGGGATCGCATGAGGGATTTGTACAGAATGAGGCTTCACAAAACCCAAGGGCTGTCATAGGGAAATGGTATCCAGGAGGACAGGGCAGGCCAAGCGTCCCTTTAACAGCAAAGCCACACAAGAGAGCCAGAGGCAGCTCTGCGGCTGCCAACACAACTGCCTACAACGTCTGCCAAGGAGCCAGAAGCCGCTTGTGGGAAAATATCACTTACCCTTAGCATCTGGGTCCTGTGATTGTTATCCAAAGAGGCAGAGTGGTAAGATATAGTGGGATAAACAGCATCCCATTAAACACACACACACACACACACACACACACACACACACACCATTTTCTGTGTACAGAAAGAAATAAGCCAAATATGGCTTATTTTGCCTTTGAAATTCTTTTTAGTGAGATTCACTCTGAAATATATATATATATATATATATATATATATATATATATAACTTCATAATGAGATGGGTATACATATATATATATATATGTATATATATATATATATATATATATAACTTCATAATGAGATGAGCATCTCTATGTTTCATGATCTGGGAAAAACAGAATATTAGTCATATTTGTGTGTACGTTCAGATGTGTATAGTCCATTATAAAATTTGTATTTCTTAGAAGCAGTTGGTTCTAGCTCAATGATAGGTTTTAAATTGCAAATGTGAACATAGTTTTAAAAAGTGAAATATGCTTTGATATTAAGCTTTATTTCATTTTTGATACTGAATCACTATTTTTAACAGCCAGATTCCCAAATATACATTTATAAAATAATTGGTAAATTTTCAGTTTACATATAGCATATGCATAATAGACTATATAATTATATAATATATAACTATGACCTAATGTTATGTATATATCACATATATATTTCAGTCTAATAAAGTCCCATCTAAAGTATATTTTCCATATACATCTTAATGTTTTTCAAGTTTCCAAATATGACAAAATGAAAATATGACCATACAGATTCACACAGCATTGAAATACAGGAATAGAAAAAAGAGGAAAACAATTTTTAAAGATTAGAGACACCTTGTGGCTAGTGGAAAGTCCTTAATCCATTCTTACATGGAGAATTTGACATAATTATTACAAAAGTAAATAATATACTTTTATTCTTAGTCTTTCTTCATTGAAAGGACAAAAAGTTATTTTTTCTCTTTAAATAATTTGACCTAACATCAGCACACAAAAAAATGAGAATGTAGATTTAGATGTTGCTAATATAATATGCCCAAAGAGAAAATTTTTCATATTAAAACTCATAACAATCTTTTCTGTTTAACAGGTCAATCAAAATATTTAGAGGAGTAAATCCACATATTTCCAATATTCTTTACAATGTGAATTTAATATTAAAATCTTTATCATGTGTGAATGAAACTAAAATTTTGGTTGCATTTGAGTGATTGAAATATATGCATATGGAGGGTTATTTATGCATGTTATTTTAGCTAATACATTTGTGTTTCTATACACTATAATAAAGATGGAAACATACACATAACTACTTAGAAACATATTTCATATATACATACATATATAATTTATATTGCATGGACATTTACTTTTACATCTATATAAACACCAAAATAATTTGGGAATGTAAGCTATCTATTGATAGTATACATGAAGACAATATTCAAGGGACATGAAGTCTTATAGAAGTGCAGAAGTACATAGCAGACAATTGATGAATTTGTTTTATTATTATTGTTTTTCATGCCACCCACATACACATAAAGAAATTTGTTTCACAACATCCTTTGACTAACAGATTGTTTATTTTCTGGTTTCAAATAATTCTACAAATTATTCAAATTTAGATCTATACTTATAGCATTTTATGTAAACTAAATTTCATGATGAAATATGTTTCTCTTGTGTTTCATATCTGTTGTGATAGAAAATCCTATGAATTCAAAATGGGGCTCAGTTATGGGAAACAATAAAAAATAAAGAAGTGAATAAATTGTAAACGCTTTAATTCAATTAAAAATTTAAAATACTCAACTGAAATAGCAAGTACTTCTGATTTTTATAAATACATTATGTAACTTTTGAGTGAATGTAAAAGGGCAACAATAATTTATAAAATTTATTTTTTGCATGTTCTGTGCTTTTTATTTCTCATAAGAGAAACCAGTATCCATAAAGGGATATACAGAAAATCTGATGTACTTTCTCTAGGACATTTAAATCATCAGACTATAAAACAGGAAACTTAAATGTAAATATTCAATTTTAAGCCTACAGCATTACCTTTACATATGTATTCCTTTTCTTATGTCTTTTCCTTAGAGCACTTGTTTATTTCTTTGTCTGTTTCTTATTTTTCATCTTTCACTTTTTATTACTATAACTTGCATTAGGCAATTTTAATTCTTTAATGACATTTAAACAATGCCTTTAACCTTTAAGTTTTAAAGTTTAGTTTATTAACCCATCATTTTAATTAGGTGTTCCTCATATAACTCGTTGTGATATTACATACAAAAACATTTAATCCACATCCTACTATATTATAACCAGTGAATTTCAACTGATTGTAATTGTATGTGGCAGAACTACTTAACCCTTTATGATCTTAACATTTTGAATCATAAGAATATGACAATCATTTATTAAAATAGTCTGTTTAGAACCTTAGCTAAGTACATAGCCATGATTCTTATTTATTCTAAGATATCAGCTGAAGTTACAGACAAAAAACTACAGCACTGCATTCCTCATGTTCATCTTGTGCTCTGTACAACTGCCCAGATTGCATTAGAATTTGCTTATAATGATGTTATATGATGTCCTTGTTGTGATACCTGCATTTGTGGAGAACTTAATATTGATTTACTGTGTCTTTTGCTCATCTTTGAGCAGACTAGATAGCAATTACAGCTGTTGGTGGTATCTATTTTGTCTTTTCATAATTGTCATTTCTTGTTCTACTTAAGATTAAAATATGAAAATTGTATCATATGCACATCAACAGTGCATTAGCTAAGTTATCTGCAATATCTGAGAGCCACCATCATTTTAACCATGGTTCTTTACATAGCCTTTCATTTATATTTATGAAAATTGCATACTACAATACAAAATTGAACAAGAAATACATTTGAACGTGCATCTTTCTGACATCAAGCCCTCAGCAGAATCATTGCTATCTCCTTAGGAAATCACTGGGGCTTTTCCAGTACCTGTTTGCCTCTGCCAAATGCTGTCTCTCCTCAGCCTGGAATTTCTGTCAAGCAGGGGCTGCTTTGTTAGTTCTTAATTCTTACTTTAAGGAGCCATCCATCACAGTTTTTTAACTCTCTAAAACTTTCATTTCAATTCACATTTCATAAAGAAAATGGTATTTTATCCGAGACCTATTACTATTTTTTTGAAGTGTAGATTTCAAGAGTTTGTCCTATTCACAAACAGTTGTACCAGGTGTAGAGTTCTTCAAATCACTGCAAAGAACTGTATCAAAACTGTCTCATGTGAAGTGCAAATGTATTGTGTGGGGCAGAGAAACTGGGGAATGATACTGTCTGAGCTGCTTTTCACTAGGAAATTTATTGAGCAGAATCTATCAGGATAACTTTTACAATAGTGGGGTAATAAAACTCTTATTTTTCAAATTAATTTGTCTTTCTTTCCCCTGGTCATTTATATAAAAACTACAGAAAATAAATATATTGCCAAATGAAACTGAATGAATATTTTCATCCCTCTCCCATATATAAACATGTATTTCCCTATGAGCAGACTAGTTCCTAGAGGTATTCATGTTAAGATCCACAATTGCTCTATGTTTCTGTATTTGTTTGGAGATTTTAAAAGTGACTGTACAAGGACATAAATGCATCTGCAATCTCTAGCAGGGGTCTCCTTGTGAGACCGTGTAGGACATTTGTGGGTGTTGTTATTGTTGTTGTTGCAATCTAGCTAATAAAGGCTTTCTCTTACACAAGAGAATTTTGACAGGATTGACTCCAGACAGCTTTCCAGCCGAGGTCTGGGGCCTTGCTGAACCTTCAAAATTTTCCCATTTGAGCTGCATCAAAGTGAAGGAAATTCAAGGATCACTAACGTCTCAGATGGTAGCACTTGCCCTAACAACGAAGGTTCAGGAATTCTTTGGAGCAGGCTGAGGTCATTTTTCTCCCCTTTTCTCCTAATGCTTTTCTCTATTAATCAGAGCTCAGAGCTCAGATTGGTCTTCAACTTCCTCCCAATCCTTGCTAAGCCTGTCATTTCTAGCTATTATTTACTTTAATGGACTTTGGCTGATCCCTTATGAAGCTTTGGATCTGAGAATAATAAGGCTGGAGAGTAACGGGCATAGACATGGGTGTGGGTTTGCCTGCAGATTAACCGTGGCAGATGGGCTTTATTGCGGTTTCCTGTGTACTGAGTGTTGATTGAGAGGGTATAATGAGAGAGGTGGTGTCTACACAATGGTCACAGCCACTTCATTGCACTTTGCGTCTAAACAACCCCATTTTTCTAAATCTTTGGGTTGTGAAATTTTAGGAAGTCAGAGCACAAGAACAAGTACAAAAACAACTGTAAATAACCATGAATGTTAATCCAACACTAATTGGTCCCTTCTTTCAATATGAGTCTATTTTGCTCAGTTTTTAAAATTCTGGGTAAATTAATGGCAAAGATAGCTAAACAAAATGTTCATGAATTAGGTAGCTTCGATGAAACAGTGAACAACATGTATTTTCTGTGAGTTTGTGTTTGCCCCAGGTTTTTTGGTTTGTTTGTTTGTTTTTGTTCCATCTATGTTCCATTGGATTATTGTTACAGACGACAAATGCTCACATAGTAATTATTTGCATATGCTTTGGGAGTGATCATGTTGGGGATATTTTTCTGGGGATATTTATCAATTAAGGAATATTCTTAAAAGTGTAACATCAGAACAACTGTCTTATCCTAGACATGAAATTTTGTACCTTATTCCCTGCATTAGATGTGAGTGCCTGCTCAGTGGCTTCTTACTGTGCAATTAAACCAGTTTTGCGTAGGTACTAGCTAAAGGCCTTTTACACATTCCTCATCTTTAAGATTTTACTTAATTCCTCCCTTTCACCAATGGATTAAATCACAACTATTGATTTGTCCCCTCTTTTGGGGCCTTACCCATCTGTCTTAATGCTTTCATCCTACACCACTTGGTCTCAGAGGGCTGTTCTAAAAACACACCGCCAAAACCTGGAGAAGACTCGAGGTCAAGTTTGTGTACAAGAGTTTAAATTTTTAGTGGCAGTCCTCTCTCACGGCCGCCTGAAAGTTTCCACACAGCGCTGCACAAGCAAGCACCACCAATTATCCTCTTCCTTTGAAAACCATTATCAAGTTTTTCAAAACTTCTTTCATTTCACTGTTGTCATTCAGTGAAAAGGAAACTAACCACCATGTCAAGACAACTCAGCTGCCTAGCAACGCAGGGCCACATTTTAATTCTGACTTGCTTCTGGTCTTCACTAATAGAAAGTGTCTATGTTAAGCCAGTCACTAGAGTTGTTTGTCACTTCTGAAATGCAAACAAAACTATATTGTTTTCCAAAGTATTGGGTGTGATTGATGTAAAGATTTACAGTAACATCATTCATTTTCCCTTGTGTTTCAGTAGGATTGATGTCATATCTTTTCATGCTTTATTAGATGCTTTAAAAGAGCTCAAAAAACATGATGCTTTTTGTCCTTTAAGGAGTCTAAAGAGAGTTTTTTTTCCAGTGAACTAGGCTTCAACAACTTGTGAAGCTTAATGAATCTATTCAACTAGTGTCAGCCACATCAATAAATAATTTAATAAGAAGCCATCATCCATGAAGGAGAAATCAGTTCAAACAATTACAGAGGAACAGACCAGACCAAGGTCAACACACGAGGTGGGTGGAGGAAAAGTTAAGTTTTTGAGTCATGAGTCTCACCGTTCAAGTTGTATGATGTTCCCACACTCCCAAGTTCTTGTTTCTGAAAAGCTGTAGGCTGCTATGAGTGTGATTTTAATTTTAGTCTTCACAAGCATGTATGTTGAGACGTTTATAGTGAAAGCACAGCATAGCTAAATCCCAAAAATTAAAATAAAATTGCTATTCATGGTGATAAATTATAGCAATGACAAAAGTAATTCTACTGAAACTCAGTAGAATCAATTTATGTAGTAGGAAGATATTGATATTATGTTTAAATGCTTTGTGTAAGTGCTTTTTCCACTATTTTATATAAATGTACAGTTCAGTTTTATTTCCAGGTACATTAAAATGCAACAATTTATGTGGTTCAAAAACACATAATTTATTAAAAGTAATTTTCTTTTTCTAAGTAATATAAGATGGGAATATTAAAAACTACAAGTATTAGTTATAATAATGTGATATATTTTAAGAAATGCCACTATAGTGTTAGTCATCAAGTAAGATGTTTATTAAATACACTAGAAGGGTTAGAGTCACACAAAAGGTTGTTAGATGCCAAAAACATAGAAAGGAAGTAGAAATTCACAACTGAAAAACTGTCTTTTCTGTGAAATCTTATTCATATTCTAAACTTCAACCTATTTATGAGAAGACTAAAATAAATCATATGGTGATTGATGCATTACAGCATGATGGATGCATATTTGAATATGAATAAAATATTGCATATGACAAATAACAGATTAATAGAAGAGTTTATTCTTCAATTAAGTAGAAATCTTAAATTGCGTTATAGAGGTTTAAAAGACTTCAATCATAAGCAATATTCTGTCCAAACAAACTCGGTTAGAATTTAATATAAACTCAAAAGATATTAGTTGTAGTTGAGAGAAGACTGGCTTTAGTTATATTTTAGAAGAATATTCTTGAAATTAGAATGCAGTAGTAGTTCTGTGAAATGCTAAAATATACATGGTTTATAGCAAAAGATCTCTGGTCAGAACCCCTGTTCCACTCTGCACACATGAGTGAATTTCTTACCCTTCTGGAACTGCAGTTTTCTTTCTATCAGTGACCATGGTAACTTATTCCTCATGGGCCACTGGGCTGGTGAGGATACCTGGCTACTGCAGAAGTGCTCAGTATTAAGGATGAACAGTAGCAATGGTAGATAGTATGTTGTCTAACAACCCAGATTCTCAAATTCTCTGTTCTGCTTTAAATTTGACTCAGTAACTCTGTGACCTTGAGCAAACAACTTGGATTTTCTGATCATCAGCAATATCATCTATAAAAGGAAATTAATTATTATAACTCTGTTACCATATGATAATTGTGGACACTGCATAAAACATTTATTTATAGAACACTTACAACTTGCCCATAATTGTAAGTCCTTAATTAAGATGTTAGCTGTTCATATTATAATTATGCTTGTATTAATAGTCCCTTTCTTCAAATATTAAAAATGCTTTCATTCTTCACATTTTTTGTGATAAATTATAATTAAAGGCTTTATCCCAGAGCACTAGGACTACTTAAACAAAGTCTGTTCCATGACAAAAGCAATGGAGAAAAAAAGTAAACTTTTTCTATATCATTCTATTCATATTTATCAAATACTGTCCTGAATTAGATCACTCCTCTGGTAGCGGCTTGACAAATCTCATGCTGCTCCAGTCCCAAGCCAAAGAGGCTATGTCAGCTAAGTCTGATGATTTTATACAATGAACCAAATGGTATCAATAATATCAGAAGACAGTAACAGAGACAAGATGTGATTTTTTAAAAATTTTATTTATTTATGTTATGGCTGGCTCAACCTGCCCTGGGAGTGGGGGTGGCACAGCATGTGGCACCAGGGATCAAACCATGGTCCCTGCGATTGCCTAAGCTTGCCTAAACAGGTGCTTTAGACCACTAAGCTATCTCACTGGCCCAAGATATGATATTTTGAAGCTCATATTTGTTTTATTCTAAATTTTTAGTAGAAGTGTGTATTTAGGAGCCAAAATGAGTATGCTAATATCCTTTGTATATCTTACATGGATTTCTTTATTATCAAGTTAGTTACAAACATCCTAAACTTATATTTTTGGGGAATGTGGTATACCAGAAATGATACTCAGGACCCCACACCTGCCATACAGATCTAAGTTTAGACTGTAAATCCATATCCAGCCTTCTAAATTCTCTTAACTACTCAGGAACTGTGTGAGTGAGCCTGTTGTGATGGAACTGAGTACCTGAATGTGTGTAGTTCTTTTGAATGAAGTTTGATTTCCTTATTTCATCTACATTAACAATGTGCTCTCTCATATTTCATCCATTTAAAATTGCTGCTTCCATGTGGTGGCTGGACCCTAGAGTCATTTTAGATTCTTAGCATAATGACACAAATAATAAATTATGAATTCATTAGCTGAATTAACCTTACCTACAATACTCTGTATCTGTTCTATCTTATAATTACTGGTTCTCCCGTTTCTGCGTAAGAACTTTGGTTTAGCCTCTTGTGAAAAATATTAAAGACAAGGTCATTATAGGCTTGAAGGAGTTTTAATTTTTCTCCAGCACTGAATACACTTTCTTCTTGACTGGATAAAAAATACACTAAGTCTCTGTTAGGGAGTTTTAGTAGGCTCTGAACAAACCCCAAGAGGACTTGTGGGTTTTCTCCTAGATGTTGAGACAACTTGCCCAGGTTCACGCTGTGACCACAACACCACTGTGATGATGTTTTCGTTCTGATTCTCTAACCAAATCATCAGCTGCTTGTGCTAAATACTTGGCTCTGACACCATCTAAAGTCTACTAGAGGTTCTTAGGGATTCTAAGTGATAGCTTCTCTGATTTAATGATGTTTGTCACAAAAAAAAAAAAAATTATCCTGTAGAAAGTGCATGTGTAGTCTGTAAAATTGAATGCATTTCTTTATAGTCTTGTGATTGATTTAGGCTAATCTATAATTATAGATGTGAATAAAAGTATTTTTATGAAATTTAACTCATGTTTTCAAGTTTTTTCCACATTCTTATTTAAATATATTGATTTCTACTCCATTGATAATAAATTGCTCTTTTTGTTTGTTTTTTTGTAGAACCTGGCATTGAACTCTGGCCTTTGTGCTTGCTAGCCAAGTGTTTATTCTACTGAGCTATCTCTCTAGCCCCAAATTGCTCATTTTTTAAAAAGAAGAAAAATAAGCAATGGGAGGGCCTACCAGATAGCACAACAGACTAAAGAGCCTTCTTAGGCAGTTCGATACTCAGAGTGCTGTGCTGGCCCCATCGCTGGAGTGCACAGAGACAGCAATTGAGATTGGGCACAGTGGCATGTACCTGTAGTGCCAGTGCTTGGGAGGCTGAAAACAGGAGAATCACTATGAGTCCAATCTGTGTAATGAGACTTGGTAGATCCTTCACTAAAATAAATAAAAATTAAATTAAATAAAGAACAATGGGCAACGGAGATATAACAGGAACTCAGGCTCCAGTTGCTCTTCCTATGAGAAGCATCATATTCAATTTACAGGAAGATCAGTTAAATAAAATGATGATTAAATAGTTAACAAACTAGATGCCTAAATAAAAGATAATGGTAAACTAGAAATTTACTTCTGAAATTTTTACTATTGTTAATAAAGAAGCAAATGTACTTTTGATTATTTTGTGGAATTATAGAGATGAGTTGCTCAGATCATATGAGTACACTATCAGAGTCAAGTGAAATCTAGTTTCTTACAGCCTACGAATCGATTTATTGTTTTTGTCTGCCACCTTGGATTATAGCTTCTGCCTTATTTACACACTGTACTCTGACTCATATATAATTTGTTAAGTAGCTTGTTCTTTATATATATTCTGGTCATATTCAAACTTATACATTCATATAATGCTATTTATAATTTTACTTAAAATAATTTAGTGGCTGTGTGCTATGCCTTATCTATATGTATTCTCATTCAAATGTAAGTAATGCTATTTACCAAGACCTTTAAAATAAATATTTAAGAAAGATTTTCATATAAAATACTAAATTTTCTTTTTTTTTTTTGTCTTTTGGAGACAGGGTCTCGCTATGCAGTTCAGGCTGGCCTTGAGCTCACTTTTGTAGCCCAGGCTGGTCTCGAACTCGCATCGATCCTCCTGCCTCAGCCTCCCGAGTGCTGGGATTACAGGCGTGCGCCACCACGCCCAGCTTAAAATACTAAATTTTCATATGATGCATAGCTATATATTTTTACTGCTTTATTCATTTCCTGTGATAAGATACTAAACGCAAAGAAACATCTGGTTCTCACTCAAATACTGTAAAAATCTTCAGTAACATTTTAAAACCACAGAAATTATTTTTATATGCATGTCTGTTGAATTGCATTACCAAAATGTTTAATCACATTTATCCTGACAGATACCACCAGAGAAAGTAATCTCGATATATGAAAAAATTGTGAGACTGCTTCAGTATCTAGTCAATACTTCAGATAGCACTTCAAATGTGACATAATGGTATCTAGTTAATTTCTGCTGGGTGGAAAAATACTAAAACACATGAAAATTATTTGCAAGTGGTATAATTACTATGGATAAAGACTTTTTGTTCACAAATAAATAGCTATGTAGGTACACAGGCTTCAGATTTGGAAGGAGTTAGGGACCCATGTAGAGCAGCTATGCAGACTGAATCATCCCACAGCCCAGTGGGTTGCTTTTTGGTTCTAATGAATAAAGAAATTTGCCTTTCTTTCTTTTCATTTTTTTTCTCAGAGAATAAAAAAACAGGAAAAACAATTAGAAACAATACAGAATTTCACTAAACAAAATGATAGGAGTTCAACAGTGGTTGTTCTATTGCATATTGTTGTCCTCATATTAGTTGTTCAGATTACTGGCTATATGCATGCAAAACTGGTCAAAAATTTTTGAAGAGAAGAAAAACGATTTAAGCTTTAATTGTTCCTTTGAGAAAGTCGGCTTTGTTTGGCTGTTTGAGTCCTCTTGTGAGATAAACCACACTTGTCTGGTTCCTGTTTCCTTAGTCTGTTTTCAAAATTATTTTCTTGCCAGGCAAGTAAATAAAAGAGGGTCACAGAGCCCTTGAGCACAGCAAGTTTTAACAGCTAACATGGAGTTTCACCCAGAACACATGACAGTAGGTGCAAGTGGGCATCAGCACGTGAGCTGGGCTCCTCAGGTGGTAGGACTCATCTTCTAGAGGCAAATATAACGCTATCCTTTGTTTGGACCGAGTGTAGTTAATGGATGGAGACGAGGACAATCACAGAAAATACCCAAGTTTGCCTCCTTTCTTCCCACCACAGTCTAACTGCATGTCTTCACACCTACCCGTACTTTGGGCCAGCAAGGCTCACCCCCCAGGGGTGGGGGACCCACATATAACCTTGGTTCATTTATAGTAAAGGCGATGAAAAGCAATAAAAAACAGAGACCCTTTCCATTTTCTTAAAGTGACACCAAGATACTCAAAAGAAAAGAGTTATATGAAACAGGCAGCTCTGTGCAGGACATTTGTACCTCCTAGTTTTCTTTATTTTCTTGTCAAGTTGACGAGGATATTTTAATGAATATTTCCAAGACACTGACTAAATGTTAGACATTTCACCACATACTGGAAATGAAAACTAAATAAAATAATAATCACCACACTGAAGATTCTCATAGGGTATTGGGAGGAAGAACATGAAAACACATCTTTTCAGTGAAGAGCCTCACATAGAGACCACACACTGGACTATAAAAAGAAACAAAAGATGAGTGTCAGACTTGTGGTTAAAGGAAGGACTCACAGACAGCTGATTCTTTGGTGGAGCTCCTTGAGTTCAGCTTTCCATCTCAGCAACCATCCAGCATGGTTCTTGGCCCTTAAAAGCATGCTGGAGGAATTACAACTGATCTGTATGTTTGAAGCCTAAAACACAGGTGAAGAGTGGGCAGGAATTGACAGGAGATTTGAATAGCTTGGGAAGATAGTTTAGGAATACTAGAACAGCTAGAGGACTTTTTTCTTAACAGTAACACATCACAAGACCACCACTTTACATTTAAACAAAAGGCTGAGATAATCAAAAGTCCTATTGAATTTTTTCTCCATGAATATCTTGATCAAGGAAAGTTTTATTTCCTTCTGAAAGATAACAATGCTAAAAGATTAACTCATTTGTAGCATGTTTTATGAAACTTAGTTAAATAGACCCTCTGTAGTTTTAATAACAAAATGTTCAAACATTAAAATTTTAGTAAAATGATTATTTAAATAATATTATGGGGTCAGTGAAACAAGATTGAAAGAATACTGAATTACATAAACAACAGTCACTACATAGACTGTGAGAAAAATGAAACCCAGATTCCAAATCATACAACCAGACTCCCTTCTTAAACACGCACACACACATCGAAAATACATATAAAATATGTCTTACTATTCATCATTTTATGTTGATAGAATTAGGGATAGTCTGGACTTTCTTATTGTTAACATATTTGTTTAAACCTTATGTAATAAGGATTAATTTATACAAGAAAAGTAACATTTAATACCCAGGACTAAAATGAATCAGTTAATTATAGCTAACACAGTTTTCAGAGAGAAACTTTCTGCTCAGTCTTTACGTACAGGTCAAGTCATCCAATGAAGCCAAGGTATACAAACTCAAACATGGGCACAACATATCATGTAAGCACTTTCTTGACTATATTACTCATTCAATTTACCATCCCAACACAACTCTGTCTCGAAACTACTTCTGCACTTGGATCAATATAGCCTACCAAAAAAAGTGATTTGTGGGACCAGGGAGATAGCTCCGTGGCACAAGTGCCTGCCTGGCAAGTGCAAGTTGTGAG
Organism: Myocastor coypus; assembly: GCA_004027025.1. Taxonomy (NCBI): domain Eukaryota; kingdom Metazoa; phylum Chordata; class Mammalia; order Rodentia; family Myocastoridae; genus Myocastor; species Myocastor coypus. The sequence continues at coordinate 21,783 of PVJA010005993.1, forward strand.
TTCGAACCCGGGTCCCACAAAAAAAAAAAAAAGTAATTTGAAATATTTTCTAAATATTATAACATTTATTGCATATATAATATATCATGTACTACTTATTCTTTAGTATTTCTATTTTAATTTACATAAATAACTAATCACATACTTCATATATTTTCCATTATGTTAAAATCTCCATTGTATAGGGTTCCTTTCTTTCCATACTTTTTCTTGGAAAACTTGGCTAAATATTTTCTGCTATATTTCTCAATCTTTATAAGTAGAAAAAAGGCTAAAGTTTTCAGGTAGTAAATAATCGGAATAATTAATGGCTGGAAATTTAAGTACATTTTTAAATAAATGACAAATTGCATTTTACATACAATTAGATTTATTTATTATAATAGTTCCTTTTTCCAATATTTTAAATAAAAAAAAATTATTTAAAATGAATTAAAGAGGTCTGGCAAGATAGCTCAGTGGGTTAAAGTGCCTGCTTAGGCAGAGGTAGGGACCAGGGTTCAGTCTGCTGGGGTGCACTGAGACAGAGATTGAGATTGGGCATGGTGGTGCGTGCCTGTAATCCCAGTGCTTGGGAGGCTGAAAACAGGAGGGTCACTATGAGACTAACCTGTACAGCAAGACTGTGTAGTCCCTGTACTAAATACATTTAAAAAATCAACTAAATGGTATCCTCTTACTTCCATAGAAATGTTTAAAAAATTCTTACTTATTTTTAATTTTCTCTTTAATCTTTTTATTTACATATGTATTTGGCACAGCATCTCACTCCACACAGCTTGGACTTATGATCCTCCTGTCTCATCCTCCCTGGTGCTAGCATTATAGGTGTGCACTACTGCACCTGCTTTTCATGCCCCACTGACATGCAATGCCAGGGATTGAACTCGGGTCCATTGTGTTTGCCAGGTAGGCTCTTAAGACTGCTGAGCTATCTGCCAAGCCCCCAAAGTAATTGTGTGTGTGTGTGTGTGTGTGTGTGTGTGTGTGTGTGTGTATCTGGCTGGCTGGCTGGCTAGCTCAGCCTGTCCTGGGTGCGGTCCTGGCATGGTATGTGGTGCCAGGTATTGAACTGCTGTCCTGGGCATTCAACATTCAATTGTGGTCCCTGTGCTGGTTTAAGCTTGCCTAAGCAGGTGCTTTAGGCCACTAAGCTATCTTATCATTCCCCCCAGTGAATTTTTTTTGGGGGGGGTCTTTTTGAGACAGGGTCTTGCTATGCAGTTCAGGCTGGCCTTGAGCTCAGTTTTGTAGCCCAGGCTAGACTTGAACTTCCACCAATCATCCTGCCTCAGTCTCCCACGTTGCTGGGATTACTGGCGTGTACCACCAAACCCAGCTCCCCAGTGAAATTTTTGAAAAATAATAATTTTAAGACAGTATGGCTCCTTATAGTAATAGTGCAAATAATCAACACAAGGACTAATTCCTTCACTTTCAAATAAGGAATGATTTGGGGGACACTTAACAGAAGGACAGCCATGAATCATCGCTGTGCACCTTTGTAAGCAAAAAGCAGAAGCAGTAGATGGTTTTCACACAAACAGTTGCACTTCACATTGTGGCAGATTAGTAGCAGGTTAGCCCAAACATCCAAAGCTATGCTTTTGGCAATGTTGCCATCTGTTTTTAATGAATATCTAGGGTCCAGTTTTCAGTTAAGCTTCTCTTATTTTGTGTGTATGTGCTTTTTCAGAGCTATATGCATAATTGCTTAAAGATTTTACTGAGAAATTAATACCCTTGCTGTGAACAAGGGAACAGGGCAAAAACCTGGATGACAGCCTGAGAAGAGGTGAAAAGTAAATCCAATTTTTCCTTGCACCATAGAAATCTCATCAGGACTAGCTTTATCTAGTAATCCACATTTAAACTTCAATCTGTAGGGGTCCCTTTATGCTAGATAATGTACATATAAAAGTAACAAAAGCTTAATTAAAGGAAACTGGTATCCAAGTTACAGATTTTGTTATTGCTGGCTGAGGAGGAGTTTACTACTAAGAAAGAAGGAGAAAGACGGGAAGGAGAGCAAGGAAGAGGAAAAAAAGAGAAGTGGAAGAGGAAGGGGAGAAGGGCTGATGTAAAAATATTCAAGTGTTTGCAGCTTTTGATGAATCTGTCAGTAAAAATGATCCAAAGACAATCTAAGTTTCATAACACTGCGATGTTAGCAACTCAACCTGTGTACTGTTTTATGTCTGTATTTTAATATAGGACAATATGAAATAGAAGATCTGAATGCTGTTATGGATTTTTTCTTACTTTGAGTAGCAATTTTCTTTTCCTATAGTACATGATCTGTATTTGTAAATTACATATGACGTTATATATAAATAATAAGAATATAAGGATACAAACAACCAGTCTATAGCATAGTCAGATAAGTGCACAAAGAAAATGCAGTTGCATCTGTGATTTTAAGCACACCCAAACCTCTTGAAAACTCATCCTTTAGACATTAAGTCAATGGATAGTTTTCAGCATGTGGTATACAGTGCAAATGTTTCCCACAAAACTGCTCTGATGTTGGTGAAAGAGCATGCTAACTATTATGTAATGGAATTGCATCATATCCCTTTCTTGAAGGATACCATATAGTTGCAATATCTAACTGAAGTATAAGACCAACAGGTTGAGCCGGGCGTGTTGGTGCACGCCTGTAATCCTAGCACTCCGGAGGCTGAGGCAGGAGGATCAGTGTGAGTTCGAGACCAGCCTGGGCTACAAAAGTGAGCTCAAGGCCAGCCTCAACTGCATAGCGAGACCCTGTCTCAAAAAGACAAAAAAAAAAAAAAAAGACCAAGAGGTTGGTTCAACGTTTTCATCATAGTATATATTTTTCTTAGCAAACATCCATACGGTATAAATATATCTTCACATCTGTGGGACTCCAGACCTTAAAATCAACTACTCAAAATTGCTAAGAAAATATTCAGGTCTTTATAACTTTGTCTTTTCATATGAGGAAAAACAAGCAAATGTAATGATATGACTTTGTCATGACAGCAAAAGCAAAAGAAATATAAGTGCTTGCCTGGCACGCGCAAGACCTGAGTTCAAACACTGGTTCTGAAAAAAAAAAAAAAAAAAGAATATTACCATTTATAGATATAGGATATAAGTTTTATTATTTATCATTATTCATAATATTAAAATATATATTTTACTCATCCAGCAATGTTTTAATAGTATATTTTGTCATAAAATATAAGTATTACTTTTTTTTTTCTTGTTTCAGAACTTTTGTTTATTTTTATGGCCGGCTCAGCCTGCCCCGAGGGCAGGACTGGCACAGCATGTGGTGCCGGGGATGGAACCGCGGTCCCTGCAGCCACCTAAGCTTTCCTAAGCAGGCGCTTTAGACCACTGAGCCATCCTTCCAGGCCCCAAAAGTATTACTTTTAGTCACTGAAACTTAAACTCTTTCTGGGATCTCTGGAATTTGCTTGCTTGTGTGTGTGTGTGTTTTTTTTTTTTTTCTAAATTTTACCCTTTACAGATAAGTGAAAACTTTATAAGAATCGCTCAAATATTTATGTATGTATGTATTCATTTATTTACTGTTCATCTACTGGGGATTCAAACATGGGCATTTCCCTGGCCTATACCTCTAGCTCTTTTTAAAATTTTAATTTAACGTTTTTCATTTTCAAAATGTTGAAGTTCAGAACAACAATGACACTTTACTAAACTACACAGGCACTGGCGAAACTTCAGCAAAAACCTGGCATTAGCTAATTCTCTCCATAGACCAGTGGCAATCCACAGTATAGTTGTCAAGTCTGTTCTTCTTACATATAAGGTTAAATATCTTTCACTACTTCAGTCCTCATAAGTTCAGTAATTCCATTCTTATTAAAAGGTTCATTCCCTTTTACCAGCATCCATTGTACCCTTCTGACTTCATTTACTCTTTCAAATTGTCACATTAAGGAGACTATGTTTGCATATATGAGTTTGATTTATTTCACTTAAGAATATAGTCTCTAGTTGCATGCATTTACCAATAAAAGCCTAAAACTTATGCAATTTTACAGCTGAATAGCGTTCCACTGTATAAAAGTATCTTTATCAATTCCTCAGTTGATGGGCATTTCAGTTGTTTCCAAGATTTAGCTATGACAAACTACAGTTTTATACACAAAGGTGCACACATATCACTATAATATTTTCAGTTCTTCTGGAAAAATATCCAGGAAGTGAATAGCTTGGTTGAATGGGATCTCCAATCCTAGATTTTTAAGGAATCTCCACATTGATTTTCATAGTTGTTGTACCAGTTTGCACTTCTACCAACAGTAGAGAAGGGTTCCTTTTCCCCATAGCCCTAGAAAACTTGTTATTTAATGAATTATTCTTTCTTGATTGCTTTCTTTCTTTCCTTCCTTCCTTCCTTCCTTCTCCACTGATATTGAACAGTTTTTGTTGTTGTTGTTGTTGCTTGCCTTTTGTATTTCTTCATCAGGAAAGTGTATATTCATTTCAGATGCCCATTTTGGATTGAGTCTTTGAATTTTGGAGTCCTGATTTTTTATTTTACTTTTTTTTTTTTTTTTTTTTTTTTTTTTTTTTTTTTTTTTTTTTTTTTTTTTTTTTTTTTTTTTTTTTTTTTTTTTTTTTTTTTTTTTTTTTTTTTTTTTTTTTTTTTTTTTTTTTTTTTTTTGTCTTATTGAGACAGGGTCTCACTTTGCAGTTCAGGCTGGCCTTGAGCTCATTTTTGTAGCCCAGGCTGGTCTCGAACTCACATTGATCCTCCTGCCTCAGCCTCCTAAGTGCTGGAATTACAGGCGTGTGCCACCACACCCGGCTAAGTCCTGATTTTTTAAAAATTATTTACATGTTCTAGAAAGAAGGCCTTTGTTGGAGGGACAGTGAGCTCTACTCATTTTCTGATTTGTTTGTTTATTTGTTTTTACTCTGTTTTAATTTTTTCATTAATTTTTTTTTTTTTTTTTTTTTTTTTTTTTTTTTTTTTTTTTTTTTTTTTTTTTTTTTTTTTTTTTTTTTTTTTTTTTTTGGTATTTTAGGGAAGGGTCTACAGGCTGTTGAGGGTCTCACTACTACACTGGACTTGTAATGATCAGCCTGTTCACAGCCTCCCAAGAGCTGGGATTATGGCATGTACCACTACACCCAGTCTCAGTTGTTGTCTCAGCATGCCCCATGGGCAGGGCTGGCACGGCAGGCCCAGGCTATGAAACCTCAGACCCTGTGCCTGCTGGTAGGCACTTTAATCTGGCTGTCCCTTCTATTTTAATATTTAAATATTTGATTGAATTTGACTAAAGGTAGCGCACCATAATAGACATGAGTATAATTTTTGCCTTTGACATGTGGACAGTTTATCCAGCATCATTTATTAAAGAAGCTGTATTTATTCCAGTGACTATATTTGGCTGCTTTATCAAGGCAGAGATCGTTGAGTGTGCTTGCAGTTGTGGCTGCATATTCTAATCTGTTCCACTGATTCTCATGTACATCTCTGTGCCAGTACTGTGCTGACTTTATCACAGGATCTTTATAGCATAATTTCAGATCGAGGACTGTTACATATCCTGTCTTTGCTTTGTTTCCCAGGATTGCTTTTGACATTCTTTGTCTCTTCTTGTTCCAAATGAATTTGAGGAAGGTTTTCTTTAGCTCTATGAGATATGCTAACAATATTTTAATGGGGATTGCATTGAATCTGCATAATAACTTTGGGAGTATGGTCATTTTCACTACACTCACTCTTCCTATACGGGAGCATTTAATATCTTTTGATTTTTTCAAATCCTCTCCAGTCTCTCTTCTCAGAGTATCATAATTTTCACTGTATAAAACTTTTACTTTCTTAGTGACATTGATTCCTAAATAATTCATTTTTCTGTATGTTATTGTGAAAGGTGTACTTTCATAATTTCTCTCTCAGTGTGTTCACTGTTTGTGTACAAAAATGCTACTGATTTTTGGGTGTCGTTTGTGTCCTGCCAAATTAGTGAATTTGCTGATTTATCTACAAGAGTCTTGGTGGAGTTTTTGATATTTTTGGGAGAATATCATGTCATCTGCAAATAATGATAATTTCCTTTCTTTTCCTATCTTATTCTTTTTATTCCTTTTTGTTGTCTAATCTCTCTGGCTAATATTTCCAGAACTATAATGAATAGGACTGTAGACAGTGAACATCTTAATACTGATTTTAAAGTGAAGGCCTTCAGTTTTTGTCATATAGTATCATGTGACTATTGGTTTCTTGTAGGTGGCTTTTGTCAGGTTGAGATACAGACCATCTATTTTTATTCTCTGTAGGGTTTTTATCATGAATGAGTGTTGGACTTTGTCAAAAGCTTTTTCTGCTTCTATCATGTGGTTTTTGTTCTTGTCTTTTTTGATGTGATGTGTTACAATTATGGATTATGTGTATCAAACCATCCCTGAATTCCCGGGATTATTGCCACTTGGTTGTAATATATAATCTTTTTGATGATTTATTGTATTCTGTTTGCTAGTATTTTATTGAGGATTTTTTCATTTATATTCATTAGCAAGTTTCGCCTGTATTTCTCTCTTTTAGTTGAATCTTTCTCTGGTTTTGGAAACAGAGCAATACTGGCCCCCAAGAATGAGTTTGGAAGAATTGCTTCCCTTTGAATTTACTGAAGAGTTGAGGAAATTTGGCATTAAATCTTCTCTAAATTTCTTTTACAATTAAGCTATGAATCAATCAGGACCTGGGATTTTCATTGTTGGAAGGACTTTATTATATTTCCAATTTTCTTTCCCATTATTGTTATTAGTAGTTTGTGTATCTTCTTGACTCAGTTTTAGCATTTTATATGCATCTAAGTATGTATCTAGGGAACTTTCTATTTCCTCTATGCTTTCCACCCTGTTAGAGTAAAGATTTTGTAAGTAGGTATTGATGACATTTTTTAATTAGGTTTGCTAGGATCTCTCAATTTTCTTTCTCTTTTTTTTTGGATTTAGCAATACTGTTTATTTGTGTTGTAAATTTAGTCAATCTTTTACAGTAATTTAATCTTTTTATTATTATTTAAATTTAACAATGGTCATATTACATATTTTCATCATCAGATCAGTTTAGATTGATAGATATAGGTATGTAAGATTGATCAAACAATTAAACATTAACACTTTCAATAAACATTACTTTTTTTTCTTTTCCCCCTTTCTTTTTTTAACAGTTGACATATTGCATATTGTCCTCACAATAGTTCTATAGAGCACAGTGTGTGGGCATGACCTACCTTCCTATTGATGTTGCTAAGAAAACAGAAAAATAAAAGTAAAAGAAAGTTCTTCTCTTTGGACTAAAAGGAAGCAGATGCATACACAGTTAAATGTTCTTCAATTGCAGTGGGCCACCAGTGAAGCTTGCAGTGCTGGAGGCTTTTGATCCAAGCCTCCTACAGCTCATCTCATCAGTCTACCTCTGCCTTTCATGCATTGTAATTAAGCTTTGTTTGCTTGGTGATCAAGGGAAAGTCAAAGCAAGACCTGTATAACAAAACATTCATTTTTTGTATCTTCCAAGGTCAAATCCCCTCAGGATTAAGTTTGGGACCATAGACAGTACTTTGTAGAACTGTTGTTAATGTCAGCCTTCGGGACGAGTCACGGCCATTGCTTGACCAGTTTGCTTTCTGTGAAAGCCTGAGAGAATGTTTTTCTCTGGGTGACTCTCCTTAGACACACTATAGTTCATTCATCCCTTTCCTCTGAGGTCCCATAATCTCCTTGACCAGGAAATCTGGGACACTTCCGAGTTATAGGATATTACAGCACAGGTTCTCTTATATCCTGGGTCCTTACTGACCTTGAAGGGCTAGGGCCAAAATATTGGCTATCCTCATAGCCCTTCTTTTTCTCCAATTTTTGGTCTGTTAATTTACATTCTCAACCCTCCAGCAGAAAAGCTTTGTGATACTAATTCTATAACATAGGTACTTGAGCTTATCATCACTGGCTTTCTGAGTATTAAATATCTTTGACTTAGCTTGGAATTGATATTTTCTGACCATCATTGATATTCTAATAACGATCCATACAATGTGATATAAGCAGTTACACAATTTTTACACAGATATTTGGAAATTCAAGGAAATACAAGATTGTAGCCTGTCAAGTCTATGGTATTTGGCCCAGTCTCTTATTTTCAACTAATACTCTTGAAAGAGAGTCAATTTTATTTTTCTTTCAATGAACCAACTCTTTGCTTCATTTATTCTTTGTATGGTTTTCTTCATCTCCATTGAAATAATTTCTGCTCTAATCTTTATTCATTTATGTATCTATTTTTGTATTTTAGAGAGGAGAATATAGGGTGTTCAAGGTCTCATTGCTAGATTGGACTTCTAGAGATCCTCCTGTTAAGATATGGGATTATAGGGACATACCATCACACTCTGTCTCAATTGCCATCTCAGTGTGCCCTGTGCCTGCTTGTAGGTGTTTTAATCCCCAGAGCTATTTGGCAGGCCCTAATCTTTATAATTTCCTCCCTTCTTTGGACTTTGGGCACGAATTTCTCTTTTTCTAGGAACATGAGGTACAGTGTAGTATTGTTTATTTGGGTTTGTTCTGTCTTCCTAATATATATAAATTTACCACTAGAAATTTTCCTCTGAAGATAGCTTTCATTGTGTCCCACACATGTTTATAAGTTGTATTTTCATGTTATTTGATATTTCATCTGTGAACCACTAGTTGTTTAGAGGTTTGTTTTATAATTTCCATGTGTTTATGGTGTTTTTGCTCTTCCTTTTGTCAATAATTTCCAGATTCATTGCACTGTGGTTAGACAATATTCATGGGATAGTTTCAGTTTCTTTGCATTTACTTAATCATGCTCTACATATTAGTACATGGTTTATTTTGTAGAATAGCCCTTGTGCAGCTGAGAAGATTGTGTATTTTGTTGCTGGGCAAAACTCTCTATAAAGGTGTAGTAAGTTCATTTATGCACAAATTTGTTTTAGTTTTATCTTTTCTTTGCTTATTTATTGCATAGTTGATCTATCTCTTTGTGACAGTGGCATGTTATAGTGCCCAGGGCAATTGTATTATTGCTCATTTGATTTTTTTCATATGTAGGGTCTCACTATGCAGCTGTGACTCATAGTGATCCTCCTGTTTCCTGCCTCCCAAGTCCTGGGATTACAGGCACGTACCACCTCCCCCAGACTCCATTGCCAGCTGAGCTCTCCTGCCGCACAGCAAGTGGGGTCATCTGATTTCTTTTTTTTTTTTTAATTTTATGTATTTGGTACAGGGTTGAAGCGCTGTACCAAATACACTATGCAGCTCAAACTTATAGTGATCCTCTTGTTTTTAGCTTCCCCAGTTCTAGGATTAAAGCCATGTGCCACTATGCTCAGACTAGATGCCCAACTCAGCATACCTGAGGGAGGGACAGCTGCAACATGCAGTACTGAGGATTGAATTCCAATCCTTTGCTTGCCTAATTAGGCACTTAGCCTGCTGACCTATCTCTTCAGCCTGCTCATTTTACTTTCACATTTGCTAATATTTGTCTTATATAGCTAGGTGCTCTTATATTAGGTGTATATATATTTACAATTGTTACTTCTTTCTTTTGTAGTTTTCCTTTAACATCTTCTTTACCTCTTTGAACGATTTTTGGTTTGAAGTTTATATTGTCAGCAACCACCAGGGTTACCTGTGCCTTTTTCTGGTTTATTCTAGCATGGATGATTGTGTTTCATCCTTTGACTTTCTGTGAATTTCCTTTTGAGCTAAATTTGTTTCTTGTATACACCATATTGTTGGATTTTGTTCCTTAAACTACTCTGCTAGTCTGTCTCTTTTGGTTGGTGAATTGAGGCCATTTATATTGACGGTTACAACTGATGTGCATTGGCTTGCCTCACATGTTATTTTCCTACTGTAGGCTTTGTACTTCCTTCTTTTAATTACTTGCTCTATCTGGTAGTTCCTTTCTGTTGTTCTAGAAGCTATCATTTTTTTTTTTCTATCTCTTTCTAGCGTATCTGTCAGAACTCTTTGTAGGGTTGGTTTGGTGGTCACGGATTTCTTTAGTTGTTCTTTGTCATGGAAGGATCATGTCTTACCACTGAATTTGATGGACAGTTTTGCAGGGTACACCAATCTGGATTAGAAGTCATTTTCTTTCAGCACCTCAAATACTTCACTCCATGTTCTTCTTGATTTGATAGCTTGTGTTGAGAAGTATGCCATGATTCTGGTGGGCTTTACATTGTAAGTGATCTAGTTCTTCTCTCTACCATCTTTTAATATTCTACTTTTGATGAAATTCTGAGTTCTTGGCTATTATATCTGTAGGTTAGATTTATTTTTATTGTGGCTTTTGGGGTTCTATATGCCTTATTTACTGTATATCAGTTTTTCAGGTTTAGAAAATTTTCTGTTAGTATTTTTGAAAATAGTCTTCTTTGTCATTTATGCTGTCACCAGCTGTTTCATTGTTACCTATTCTTATATTATTTTTCTTTGTGTTGTCTTGTAGCTGAGCTTTTGTTTTCTCATCCCTTTTTAGTTTGTTTTGTTTTGTTTTGTTTGTTTGTTTTTGACACAGGGTCTCGCTGTGCAGTTCAGGCTGGCCTTGAGCTCACTTTTGTATCCCAGGCTGGTCTCGAACTCACACTGATCCTCCTGCCTCAGCCTCCCGAGTGCTGGGATTACAGGCGTGTACCACCACGCCCGGCCCCTTTTTAGTTTTAAGAGATCTTTCCTTTCATGTTCATTAGCTGCACCACTGTCTTTTTTTTTTTTTTTTTTTTTTTTTTGGTACAGGGTTTTCCTACGCAGCTCAGACTCATAGTGATCCTCCTGTTTTATTCCTCCCAAATGCTGGGATTACAGGCTAGTGCCATCATGCCCAGGCTCCATTGCTGACTCAGTGCTTCCAAGAGCTGGGCCCACATGGCGTGCAGTGCCAGGGATCAAACCCTGGCCCCTGTGGTTCCCTAAGAAAGTGCTTAGTCTATTGAGCTATCCCACCTGCCCTCACCATTGTCTTCAAGGTCTAAAAGTCTACCTTCAGTTTTGTTCAAGCAACTTTTTCAGCTTTCAGTAGAATTTTTAAGTTTCCTGAACAAGTATTAGAATCTGTTTCATGCATTCTAATATACATTCTTTCCTGTATTATTCATTCGGTGTTTCTATTATTTTTCTGTTCTTCACCATTATTTTTTATCTATGTATCTTTTTCTGTGCTGAGCAATTCTTTCATAATTGATGTCATCTCTTTTATGACCTGCGAGGTTATGTCTGATCTTACTTCTTCTATAGTTTGATGGACTTGCTTTGATACTTTTTTTTTTATTTTATTTTATTTTGTTTTTGGTGGTGCCGGGAATTGAACTCAGGATCCTGCGCTTGCCAGGCAAGCGCTTATTATACTGAGCTATCTCCCCGGAGGCTTGTTTTTATACTTAAGTTGCTATGATTTCAGAAATTTCAGGTGTGTGATTTCTAAGTTCTTGTATGTCTTTTTGTCCTGTGTTTTTTGGTGAGCTGGAGGACTGCGACTGCCTTTTGTTACTGTGTTTTGGCATTTTTGAGGCTCCCAATCATCACACAGACTTACCAGTGGTGGGAAAGTGGTAGCACTGAGTTTTCCACTGCAGTGGGGATGAAGGTAGGTCTCACCTCTCACTACCTGTAGGAGTGACTGGCTGATACTCAACTAAGCTTCAGTGTAGGCGGTGGGTGGAGGATAGATTTATCAGGATCCCATGGGCCACCCACAAGCTCCATGCCTGTGTGCTAGAGGCCAAGTTACGTAGCTCGCCAGAGTCCTCCAGAATTCTTAGGTGATTGGACCAGGCACCAGGAAGTCTCCATGCCTGCACACACTGGGCTCACGGATCGCAGCTCACTAGATTCCCATGAGCCACCCAGAGCCCTCCTAACTTTTTCAAATGCTGGACCTGTACCACTGTGAGCTTCATGACTGCACATGAAAGCCAGGATTCATACTACATACAGAGTCGAAGGGACCACATGAAGTCTTTCAGTGTTCTAAATGGTTGAACCAGGCACCAGGAAATGTCCGGTTCTGTGCACTCTGGGCCTACAGATCACAGCTACTCAGAATTCCATAGGCTACCCAGTGTCCTCCTCTCTATTTTTAAAATTGTTACAGGAAGGGATTCTTTGCCACTGATTTTTCTCAAAATAACATTCTTGCCACTTCCTGAAGTATCTCTGGAAGTCCATTCCTCTGAGTGTCTTGAATTATCTTTTTAATGTCCTGAAATCTACAGCAACATTTCCTTTCATGATGAGTTTAATTTTGAGGAAGAGGCAGAAGTGACACAATGGAAGATCAGGTGAATAAGGCAGAGGAGGGCATACTGTATTGTTATTACCATCCTTATTTTCTATTCAATGACATTTCACTGTAGTATTCAATGAATTGTTCAGATATTTTGAAAAGAAAGTCATGAAAGAGGACTACCAGAGCTATTTTAGAAGGTGATAAGAATGATGTTATAAACATACTAGGAGAAGGGTAATATTTTGAGAAATGTTAATAGCAATATGTTTTTCATTGTAATAAATGGTTTACTTAAAGATTCTTTGTATGTTTTAGCTGGGCATGGTGGTGCACACTTATAATCCCAGCACTCGGGAGGCTGAGGCAGGGGGATCGGTGCGAGTTCGAGACCAGCCTGGGCTACCAAAGTGAGCTCAAGGCCAGCCTGACCTGCATAGGGAGACCCTGTCTCAAAAAGACAAAAACAAAACAAAACAAGATTCTTTGTATGTTTTAATCATACTTCACAAACAGTTGAGGTCAGGAGATATTCAGGTGTTCTTAAGTATAATTCTATCAAACTTCAACTTCTCCATAAATTAGGTTGCACTAGATCAAAAAAAGAGAAATCTTGAAGTATTATATCAAACCTGTCTTGTCAAAACAAAACAAGATATTCACAAACAACAAAAATCAACTACATTCACTGAGGAGTTTACAAGACATTTCTATATTTTGTTAGTCAGTTGAATTGAGTAACATTAAACAAGAAGATTTTGCTCAAAAGATTCACAGACAGTTCATCTGAAGAAGAAAAGTTATATCAGCTTTACAAGTGAAATTGCTTAACTTTAGTATTTATTTGTTTTTAAGATTAGTAAATACTATATAATTCATTTTCTTTTATATGAAACAAACTATATTAAAAGAACAGAGAACATAATTTTTGATAGAAAAACTGGAATAACTTCTAGTTTTCACTTGTGAATGTTTGATTTGATAAATATTGTAGTGGAATAACTAGTAGTCAATCTATAACCCTTAGATAAATGAAGTCAGCACGGTTCTAACTGTCGAAAGCCCACCTGAGGATTATTGCCAAAAGCATGAAAGGAGAACTTAAGGGAAGATGGTGTCCTCTTAAATTGTCCTGGACAAGTTTTTGCTGGTTTACTTGATATAAACACAAATGTTGTTATCATCAGAGTACATTGGATCCTAGCACTTTCTGAGGATAGCTGTAGTTCTTTTGGGGAAACTTTGGTCCTTACCCTGAGCTTCCTGAATCCAGTGTAGAACCTGTTGCCTGCTGACACAGACTTTCTAGCTTCTACTACTAATGTTTTGGACCTTCGCAGAGCAGATCATTGAAATAAACATGTATGAGACCTTGATGCTAGGTCTTCAGATGGGTTCATGCATGACATTGACATGGGATATGGGCCCTCAGCTGGATTCTTTGTGTCTCTAATGCAAGGACAAGTCTCCTTCTTTTGAGTTTTTTTTTTTTTTTTTTTTTTTTTTTTTTTTTTTTTTTTTTTTTTTTTTTTACTATTGGTGCTACTAAAACATCCTTAGGTGGCAAAAGAAGATAAAGATTCTAGCTACTCTGAGAATTGGAGAGAAAAGGAGTAAGAAAATGAGATAATATTCAGAAAAATAACTTGATTTCTTTTTTTTGAAAAAAGTTTGTTTGAGGGCTTGCAAATAGCTCAGCAGATAAAGCATCTGTAAGAAGGTGCAGGGGCCAGAGGTTCAATCCCCCTGGGACATGCTGAGACAGTGACTGTAACTGGGTGTGGTGGCTCAAGCCTATAATCCCAGTTCTTGGGAGGCTATAAACAGACAGATCACTATAAATCTGATCTAGCAGTGAGACCACAAACACCCTGTAGACCGTTCCCTAAAATACAAAAAAAAAAAAAAATGTTTGTTTTTTCAATGTGTTTCATGATAAAAGAGCAATGTAAAAAATGTTTAGGTAAATCGAGGGCTTGCTACTGCCAAGTAATCTTGTTAATAGACATGAGTGCATTTTATTGTGATAAGGTAAACATCAGTATATCTATCTCACAAGTTTCAAGACATTAAAAAAAGTCATTAGAAAAAAGTCACTTAGTGAAGACTACACAAAATCTGCGTTGTCATCAAAATTTCTGTATAGGACTGGAAATTGTTCTTTGTATTACCACTGCCTACTGATATGGCAATGCCAGTGGTGAGGAAAGAAATTATTATGGATAGCAAATATATTAATTAAAAAAGGAAAACTGATTTATGGGAAATTACCTTCCAGGAAATCTTTCTGCCACAAAGCTTGGGGACTGTTCCCCTAACATTTTCCAGTGTCCTACAGTAGTTAGGCACTAACCTAAAATTTAGGACTCAACAGCTGTTCTCCCTAGAGCTCTTTTAAGAGTGGCTGTCCCTGGTTCTCTGAAAGGAGAAGCTCCTGGCTTTATCCCAACTCTTCCTTTGCTTTTTCATGACTGGTCCTCCTGCAAGCAAACTGCCTCCTACTTTTTTCTCTTATGGGCCTGCAATAGGTGTCTCAAGCCTTATCATATGTGACAGTGCCACACTACCACAGACCAATGCTGAGGAGGCCCAAGAGCCATCTCAAATAGGAAGATCCTCTCTCAGGCATCTATAGAACTGCAACCTTCAATGTCCAACTCATCTACAGCCATTTTCTTGGGCTTCATGTTTGTAACCTTCAGTTTGGCACCAGTTTTCTGTAATTCCATTGTCTTCTGGAATGTGAGCAATTGGAAGAAGAACACCTATCTGAAACTGACCATCTTCCCTTTGAAAGGGAAGTTTTATAAAAACTCATTTTGTCCCTTCTGTTGCCCAGGCCTCATAGGACAGCTGCACACAGGTATGCTTAGGGACTAGACTCCCTGTTTTTTTTATAACTCTATCTTTCGCTTCATAGCTGTTCTGAGGCCCAGAAAATTCTGCAGACACTTCCTGGAATCATCCTGAAGTTTTAGTCCACCCTATACCATGCTGAAGTGACACTTAGGGATACACAAGGATCCAAAAGGTACTCGGAACATAAAAGCACTCATCAGTGTACTATGCATTTTTCCTACTAGTGATGGGTCAAGAGGAAATGAGGTCCTTTGCTGGAGACTGAACTGCTGATGAGTGTATGGGTAGAATTTGAGATCAGAGGGAGCCCTATTTACCCCACTCTTATCTCTCACAGACCTCTTCTTGGAATCTGGTACTGTGGTACTCCGGCTGGTATAAGGCAAATCTAAGCCACTCCATACCAATCTCTGAAGAGGGGTAATCCTAACAGAATTTTGAGACATATACTCTGGGGATTTTTGCAGCCAAAGATCCTAAGCCAAGTGTATGTAATCTCTTTGACACCACGAAGAATCTGTGTGTGCCAAATCCTTACTTTGTCCTCCAAAAGAAAAACATAATGTTAGGTATAACTTCCATTTCTCTTCCTATGGCTGCTTTTGTGCCTAAATCATCTTGATATTGAGTTCTTAATGTTAAAGTAGATGAAAGGAAGCAGAGTTGAATAGGCATAGACCAGGCAGGTGTAGTGTAGATGGTTCCTGTTTTCCTTCCCATGAAGAAATCTTCAATCCATTTACGTAACCCGGTACTAAATTTGATTTTTGTGGGAAGGGTGTGTACTCTGAGTCTTTGCTTCACAATTTCCAGGAGTGAAACTTTGGACATTTATTCAGCTGTGTCCAAGAGAAAGTAGAATTTCCAGTCTCTGATTTTCAAAGGCATCTTAGAAAGAATATGCAGGACACTTGGTTAAAAGGAGCAGTAAAATGGAACCCCAAGCCAAAGACAGCATGAATGATGAGGATCACCTGCTGCCCCCAGGCTGAATGCCTAGGGCAAAGGGAGAGAAGACCACCAAGTATCTGGACTTCTAGTAGCCCAGCAGCTCTAGCCCATAGCAAACACCTGAACACAGAGCAGCAGTCCTGGTCTGGGGGCTCTGGATCTGGGATCTTGCCTGCCCTAGCGTTGGGATAAAGCTACGGAATCAGTGGAGCCAGAAGGCTCATTCAGCAGTGCAGATTAGCCTGCAGGTAGGGAGGAGGCACCCTGCTCAGGCTCCTGTCCTAGTCTGATCACTTCAGGCCCTGGTGGTCAGTGAGTAGCAGCCTCAGCACGACCCGCTGCGCTCAGGGCCACCACAGCCACACCCAAGATGATTTCCAGTGAAAATATGGCTTAATTTTCTGTACCTATAAAATGTCATGGCAGTGTGCAATCACAGCTGACTAGCAAATAATTATGGTCACAATTCACGAGTATTCAAAATAATGTCACAGTTTTTCTAGTGTATAATGCTTTGCTTATTCTGGAATTTGAGGCTCTTAGTATTTTCTTTAAACTGTGTTATAAGTAAAATGGAGTTTATGAAATGAGCTATAGAACTAACATTTCTCTGCTAAACATGTAGTTCTATGACAAAATACACACTTTTCAAAGTGCATTTAAAAAAAAATTAATTACTTAACATATTAATATTTTTGTGTTGAGAATTAAGCTGAAGGTTTTGTCCATGCTAGGTCAGTACTCTACCACTGCACTATACCTACATTGCCACAAGTGACTTTTATATAGTCTTCAAAAATATAAACTATTACTAAGACAAGAAATGTTCTTATTTTCTCTACTTAACTGTCTAAAATGTAGGGTACTATTATGACACATCCTATAACAAATTAAAATTTTCAAATAACATAAATGAAATTATTCTAGATAGATTTTTAAATTAGACTGAAAGATTCTCTTTTCTTCCATTTTCTTTTTTGAGTCAAAATCTATATGCATAATTAATATCCGACATATGTCTTACACTGTATTTTGAGAGCAAATAATCTGTTCCTTGAGATTCACAACTTCACAAGAGAGGAATTTCCCCTCAAGATAAATTATACCCAAAGCCTCAGTAATTTACTAATTTAGATAATGAGGTTTGGGACTTTGAAGAGGAGATTTTTGGGCTTGAGTTTGATATTATAGGCTGTGATACATTAGACTACTTAGCAAAGGAGAACAAATGCTTCAGATACAACCAGAATTATTTTAAAGAGCTGACCTTAAAAGGAGATTCAGCATAATTGTAAGTGTCCTAATAAATGTAATAAGGAAGTAGAAAAAAGAGAACTTGTGGTATGGAAGTGTAGAAAAGGCTTGCTGCTTTTGAGGATGAAAGAAGTTTCAAAATTCAAAATATATGGGTAGTCGCCGGGCATGGTGGCGCATGCCTGTAATCCCAGCACTCGGGAGGCTGAGGCAGGAGGATCGGTGTGAGTTCGAGACCAGCCTGGGCTACAAAAGTGAGCTCAAGGCCAGCCTGAACTGCATAGCGAGACCCTGTCTCAAAAAGACAAAAATAATAATAATAATAATAAAATAAATAAATATATATATATATATATATATATGTATGGGTAGTCTTGAGTAATTACAAGGAAAAGGAAGAAAATGTTCCTCACAAATTCCAGGATATAAAATGAGCTAACCAGTCCTTTGAGTCTAGATTTCTGAGATTTAGTCCTAACATCTGACATCTAGAACTATAAATACAATTTTTTTCTCTGTTGTGCTGCTTTGGTAAAAGTTTTTACACAAATGATGGAAAACTAATATTTAAACACATAGGAATGAAGTTATATGGCTCATTGATAGGGAACTTGCCTATTGCATGCAAAGTTCTGTGCTTGATGCTCAGTACAACAGACAGACAGATACATGCATATACACACAAACACATATTTAAAAGAATTTATATATCTTAGATGGCAGAATTTAGGAACTTTTCTTTAAAGAAAAGTCCAAGTTGCTTTACCGTCCAATAGAGCTAAGTACTATCTATTATTCCTTAACTATAAACAGTCATCTTTACATATACTACTTTTTGTTATCTAAATATGATAGATTTGGGTTGTCACATTTAAAATGAACCACAAGTTTATTGTATGATTCAGCCATACAAAGTTTAACATTTTTTACTCACTTGGTTTTGGTTTTCTTGAGGTTTAAAGCTTTTAAATTTTATCCATCTGTTCATGACTGATGCCATTCTAGAATTTGAGAAAATACTTGTGAACAAGAATAGGAAAGGCAAGTTCCTTGATATCATGATCTTCTGTTCTAATAGGAGAAGATAATAAGGCACTAACTAAAAAAAAAATTGCATGATGAGAAGTGTTAAAATGATATTATTGGTACATGAAATGAATAGTTTACGTTTGAGATGAACCCCACAGGTCCGTGTAATTTCAGGTGGATGGGACTTTTGGAACTGATAGGATCATAGGGTGGCTCATGCATCAATGGACTGATAAACCAATGAATTAATAGCTAAGTGTGCTGATAGGAGTTGGGCCACATTGGAATAGGTGTGTCACTGAGGTTTGCCTTTGGAGAGAGTATTATCCTCTTTGACTTCACTCTTTTCTCTCTGCTTCCTGCCTGCATGAGTTGAAGAAATGTTTTCGGTTTTTTTCCTTTTTCTTTTTTTTTTTTTCCCCTGCCATGTTCTTCCTCCAGGCTTTTTCTACCTTGAAGCCAGTCAACTATGAACTGTACTCATTGCAAACTGTGAGGCAAATAAACTCCTCCTCTGAATTATGGCTCATGGTATTTGTCTCAGGACAGTAGAGTGGCTACTGATAGATTTTGCTGCTGGGATTATGTGTGTGGAGGGTTTTGCTGTAATTTGTGCCTGACCTTATAGTTCAGAAGGCTTTGGAATTTGTTTGTGGGAGGATTTTCAAAATGTTTGGAAATTTGAGAGCACCCTTAGAATGCGCCAAGTAGAATTTGATGGGTGACTCTGATTAGACTCCAAAAGACCGCAATGCAAGTGGAAACATGGGCAAAGGGCATATGTCCAACATTCATGCAAAATGTTTCTGTTTATTTATGGATCTCAAAATCTTAACAGGTTTAGAAGTACTAAAACTTCAAGTCCAAAATCTCCTCTGAAGCTCAAGCAAAACCTCAACTGTGAATTCTTGTAAAAATAAGTGCTAAAAGTTAAATATGTCCAACATCCAATAGCACAAGGTAAACATTCCCATTATAAGTAATTAGGAAAAACCTGTGGGAGCAACTGACATTCAAACTGACGTCTG
>PVJA010005993.1:50912-62153 GCA_004027025.1 Myocastor coypus
TTTTTTTTTTTTTTTTTTTTTTTTTTTTTTTTTTTTTTTTTTTTTTTTTTTTTTTTTTGGTGTCAGAGTAACACTTGCTTCCAGAAATCAATTTTGGAGAATTGCCTCCTTTTCACATTTACTTGACTGTTTGAGAAGAGTTGGCAGTAAGTCTTCTCTAAATTTCTTGTGGAATTCAACTGTGAATCGTCAATACATGGGCTTTCTTTATTTTTAGGGTTTTTTTTTTATTACATTTCCAATTTCATTGTATTGAGTTACTCAGAATTTTTTGTATCTTCTTAATGACTTATCTATTTTTTATTTGGTATAGGGTTTCAATATGCAGGTCATGTAGTGATCCAGCTGTCTCAGCCTCTCCAGCACTGAGATTACAGACATATGCCACCTTGCACAATTTCCATGGCTGCAAGGGGCCAACGTGGTATGCTGTACTGAGGATTGAACTCAACTCCTTTCCCTTGCCAGGCAGGCACTTAGAACATCATCCTATCTCTCAGGCCTCTTTTACATCTTCTTGATTGAAGTTTCGTACCTATATTCATCTTTGAATTGATCCATCGGTCCATTTATTCTGTGTTTCCTATTCTGTGAGAGGAAAGATTTTGAACATAAGTGTTGATGACCTTCAGTATCTATAATAATTTCTATAGTAATTTCGATAGTAATTTCATGCTTTTCTGATCTTTATATTTTCCTTCTTTCTTTGGGCCTTGAACTTGATCTTATGATCTTACTCTTTTTTTCCTCGGAGCTTGAGGTACAGCCTAAGATTGTTTATCTGATGTTTTCCTGGTATCAGAATTTATTACTATAAATTTCTCTCTTAAGACATCTTTCACATAGGTTTCAATAAGTTATATCTTCATTTTCATTTGATCATAAATATTCTTTAATTTCTTCTTTAAGTTCATGTGTGACCCATTGATTTTTCAGGGGATGTTATTTAATTTCCATGTGTTTATGGAAGTTTTAATAATTTTCTCAACAATTTTTAGTTTCATTGCACTATGATCAGATAATATTCATGGGTTTATTTCAATTCTTTTGCATTTACTTAATTATGCTGTACATGAGAATATATGGCCTGTCTTGGAAAACATCCCACTAGCAGTTTAGAAAAATGTATATTCTGATGTTACTGGTTGAATACTCTGTAAAGATTTGCTAAATCCAGTTCTTTATAAGTTTGGCTTAGTTCTGTAAGTTTTTTGCTGATTTTTTGGCTAGTTCACCTATTTCTTTGAGACCATAGTATGTTAGTGCTACCCATTACATTTGTGATAGTACTTATCTGTACTTACTTGATTTTTCAAGTGTGTTCGAATTTGTCTTATGTAGTTTGGTGTTCTTACATTTGGTACATGTATATTTATCATTGCATTGTCTTTCTCTTGCACTTTTCTTTGAACAAGCATGTATTGAAATACTTTATCTCTTTTAATCATTCTTGATTTGAAGTTAACATTGTTAGCAACCAGAATAATTATCCCTGCTTTTCTCCAGATTCCTGTATTGTGGAGTATTGTTTCCCATCCTTTCACTCTGAGTCTGTGAATTTCCTTGTGACTTAAATGTGCTCTTTGTATAAAACATATTGTTGGATTTTTGTTTCCTGATGCATTCTGCCAGTCCACTTCTTTTTACTGGTGAATTGAGTCCATTTACATTGATATATATTGGCTCATCTTTGACATGTTTGTCTACTAGTGGTTTCCTAATTTTTACCTTTAATTCTTTGCTCTGCTACATAGTTCTTTTCTGTTACTCATCTTGAAGTTGTGGTCTCCTCTGTCTTTTTCTAGAATACTTCTCAGTCTCTTTGAAGGGTTTATTAGGTGATTATGACTTTTTCTATTGTTCTTTGTCTTATAAGTATCTTATTTCTCCATTAAATTTGATAGTTTTGGAAGGTACATCAATTGGTTGGAAGTTTTTAAATTTAAGGACCTTAAATACTTCACTATAAGCTCTTCTTGATTTGATGGCTTGTATTGTGAAATATGATAGGATTCTAATGGGCTTTCAATTATAACTTATCTAGTTCTTTTCTCTCTCTCTCTCTCTCTCTCTCTGCTTTTTCCTTTTTTTGTTTTTGTTTTTGTTTAATTATGGCCAGCTAAGCTCACCCTGGGGGTGGGGCTGGCACAGCATGTGGTGCTGGGGATTGAACTGTGGTCCCTGCAGTTGCCTAAGCTTGCCTAAGCAGGTGCTTTAGACTGCTGAACCATCTCACCAGTCTCATAGTTGTTTTCTCCAACAGCTTTTGATATTCTGTTCTTTTGATTAATTCATGAAAACTCAATTATTCAGTTTTTAGGTATAAATTTATTTTGATTGTGTCTAATCATAGATCTTTGTGCCTTACTTTTCTGTATGTCAAATTCTTTTTCCTTGCTTGCTAAATTTTCTTCCTACTGTTTCTGAAGATACTCTTTTTATGTCATTTGTGCTGACTCCTGCTGTTTCATTGATAGATATTAGTCCAATATTACTTTTCTTTGTGTCATCTTGTAACTACTGAATTTTTATTTCCTGATTAATTATTACCTTTAAGAAATCTTTCCTTTCCCATTCACTGGCTGTGATGATGTCTTCAAGGTCTAAAAGTCTATCTTCCATTTCTTTCAAGTGGTTTCACCAGCTTTCCATGGAATTCTTAATCTCCCTGATACCTATTTGAATCTGTTTCATGAATTTTTATTCATTCCTATATTGTTCCTTCAATCTTTACATCATTTTTGTCTTCTCAGTTTTTAAAATCTAGGTCTACTTTAAAAATGCTGAGCAATTCTTTCATGATTTTTTTTTACTTGAAAGATTATTTCTGATATTATTTTTTCTATAGCCTGGTGCAATTTTTTTTTACTTCAGTTGCTATCATTTTAGAAATTTCAGGTGTGTGAGTTCCCATTCTGTCTCCTAGACTTGTTTTGGGTGGGCGAGTGATAAGATATTGCCTCTTTGTCCTTGTTTTTTGATATTTTTGAAGCTTTCAAGGACCACAGTAACTCAACAGTGATGGGAAGGGGACCAGTAACAGGTGAACAAGGTTCTCACAATAATAAGGGCTATAGTAGGCTCATCAAAAAACACCTAATCTGTGGTGTTTGACATGGCTTCCACCACCATGAAAGGGTGCCAGCCACAGCACAGGAAGTTTCCAAGGACGTTGGAAGTGAGACAAAGCTTTGCATGGCTTTTACAATTGTAGGGGAATGGGGTGGGTCTCACCCAGGCTTCCGTGATACACATGGGTGTGCACTTAATTATACATCAGGCCATATGTGACCACTTACTAGACATTGTGAACTTCCATTAAAAAAAAAAAGCATATAAGCAAAGTTAAGCATAAAATACAATTCCTGAAATAAATCAAAAGAAATTCTCACAGAATGCATGAAGAGGCAAAAATTTGAGGAAATGAAATAGAAAAAGAGAGATGTAGAGAATTTATATGAGATACAATCTACATATAAAATAGTATTTTATTGTTGCCATGAAATATTACAAGATTCACATCGCTAAGGCAAATGTATCTAAGATACAAGTGCTTCACTACTGTGGGCAGAGTCCATCAAGAAATAAAATCCAACAACATACTATACACAAGAACACATTAAACTCAAAAGCAAACTCACAAACTGAAAGTCAATGCCTGGAAAACACTAGTCCATGTGTCAGGAACCCAGAAAACAGCACTAGTGGCTATTTTGTTTGCAGACAATGTGAGCTTGAAACCAAGAATAATCAAAAGAGATAAAGAAGGTCACTACATACTTTATACGAGAGCATACATACTTGATATCTCTTCAAAAGGAAGAGATAATCTTAAATATATATCCACCAAATATGAGAACACCTAACAACAGAAGACAAATTTTAACAGATACGAAAAATCAAATAAGCAATAATACAATTGTCATAAAAATATAGATCAAATGTGCAAAAATTCAGGAAAGAAATATAACTGAAACAAACATGTGAATATATGGTCTTCCAATGAAACTGAAATTATTGAAACAAAACACAAAAATTCCATAAATGTATGGAATTACACATTCTCCTGAACAAGCATTAGGTCACTGGATATATTAAACAATGTTTACAATCAAATGAAAATACAAATACAAGTTAACAACTGAATGGCACACCCAGCCTAGCATAGCCATGTCATATGAAAATACTTGTGGAAAAGAAAAAAATAAATCTAATGAGTAATGCTTTGCCACAATATAAAATCTGTACTCAAAGTATATTTAGAGAGAAATTGACAGAACCACCACTTCAGAAATCTAAATCTTGACATGGAAGGAAAACTTAGGAAGGAAAATTTAGAACACCAAAGGACAAAGGACAAAAACAATGACAAGTAATACAATTGCTTAGAGTTCGGGCATTCAAGAGAAATTAATGATATTTTCAATTTTCCAAATGTCAACTACATGACAATATTGATTCATTTGAGACAAGAAAAAACTGTTTTGTCCAATCCTAATTGCATTATATTTTTGTTCTTAATGATATTTGTTTTCAGCAGTCTCAGCTTTGTGAAGAAACTGCTTTTTCATTTGTGTGTATAAGATTATATAAAATGATTATAAAGTGGATGCTGACGACAGCACTGCCTGAGTATCATTAGTGTCATACCCTTCGCTCTGTCAGAGCTTTTTTCTGTAACACTGTAAGAAAAATCACTCCTCTTCTCATTTTCCTATTGTAATGCATGCAATTAAAATGAAAAAAAACATATTTATCTTGATATATATTTTAAAATAATTAAGATAGTTATGAAGACTACATTGCAATTTCATAGTGCTTTCAGTTATGAACTGCACAATCTGCAATCTTTTAGTTCATAATATCTGAGAAAATCTAACAATTTAAATAAGTCATTTAATTAATTTCTCTCTATTACTCTCAGTGCGATGCTTGTGGTACAGGGCTCCATGATAGTAATTCAATTCAGCAAAGTGCAGCAGTAAAAACTAATTATTTATTTTGGTTTATTTGTATTTTTAGTTTCCAAACCCTGAGTGGCAGAGGTAGTGATATACATCTGCTTTCAAAATATTCAAATTACTTAACAGTTAATCAAGGACAATATGAACAGAATGATTTCACTTGCTGGCTCTTCACTACAGAAGTTCCTGATGCAAGGATGCTCATTTGTGTAGCATGTGACAGATATTTATGAGAAAAAATAATACCATGAGAATATCACGTCACCATTTTTCAGGAAGATGTTCTTCATTATCATCATATTATAGTTATGAAGCACAAGGCTGCTTTTCTTTTCCTCTCATATACTGCAAGAACCATAGACTAACACAATTGACTGTGGAAAACATGGATCAAGAATGAATGGGTTACCAGATTCAAAAGGTATTTTGATAATGGTTTGAAATATTTGCCAAGTATAGTTTTCTGCTCTCCATAAAAGTGAAGAATCATCATTTGTACAGTTTCTAAACTTTTGATGCACCAAAAACTTTATATTATAATCAGAGAGTCATGACCAAGTAATTAACCAGGAAGAAAGCAAAAATAGCTGCACCAAAACAATATATATAGACAGCTATATTTAATAATTCAGGTAAAATAATTCAGTTAATAATCTCATAAAATTAAAATCTATAGAAATAACACTGAGTGGATAAGTAGTGTAGTTATGTTATATAAGTACAATTGATCTTATAATTAATGTGATTTTAACCTACCTTTCCAACCAAGTGTTATCACTGAGACATTTATATTTTACATATTAATGAGCTTAAATGATAAATGGAAAATGGCTTGAGAGCCTGTGCTTTAATTTGCATTCAAGAAATGCAAATTGAATCAGCACTGAGATTCCATCTCACTTGAGAAAGAATGGCTATCATCAAGAAGTCAACCAATAACAGAAGTTTTCAAGAAGGTGGGGGGAAAGGAGCACCTCTCCACAGCTGGCGGGAGTATATATTGGTACAATCAATATGGAAGTCAGTATGGAAATTTCTTGAAAACAAAACTCCTAAAATTAGAGGTTTCATTACACCCAGCTATTCCCGATCTTTGTACCTTCTATAGAGAGTTAATAACGTTATACCATAGTTCTATATGCATGCCCACGTTCACAATAGCACAACTTATAATACCTAAATCTTGGAAACTGCCTAGATAATCATCGATGGATGAATGGATAAAGAAAATGTGACTTTTATATACACTGAAATACTACTCTGACATGAAGAAGGATAAAGTTATCTCAGTTGCCAGGACTCAGGTGAACAATGCCAAGGAGAGTAGCCCCTCCTATCACCATCTCTGCCACTCCCACCTAGGTGAACTACCACAGCAGGTCTCACAATGACTTCTCCCATTGCTGCTGACATGGTTGAAGTGAACTGTTCAGGAAGGCCCAGAGACCAGAGGGAATGCCAGTAAACAAATTAGGGTCTCAACTAAGGTGCACAGGATGGACAGGCAGGACAAATTGCATGAAACGTCTAAAGAAAAATTGACAATACAAGCCAACATATGGTAAATTAGATGAACCAGTCCTATACTTGGGGATAGACACACAGAATAGAAGCAGGCAGGTAGAGACCGCCCTGTTCTCTCTCTTATGTGTGTGTGTTCCAGTGTTTATTTTTTTCTTTTTTCTGTTTTATAAATAGCCTAAGAGAACTCCAGCAACAGAAAACTAATCCCCTCCCCTAAACAGAATGACTAAATGCAGATAATCCCTTATCTATCGGCTCATTCTTTATCTTCTGCCTTCTCTTCTAGTTTCCAAAGGTTTGCAATTTCAACCTTTGTTATCTGGCCTTGCTTCTACTTTATTTTAAGTTATCTTTTACTTGCTCCATGTTTCTGCTTAAATCATCCCAACACAGAGCAAAACCATGTGGCCAAGGGGAAACACTCTGAATGCAAGTTCTGAATTTATAATCAGTTCTACTACACAATCTAGATTTTACTCCTGTACTTTAAGGCTCAAAATTAATAGCTACCACAGGAAAGAACAACTGAGATGAGGAAAGGACAAAACAAGGAAGGGGGATCTTAATTATATTAAGATAATTACACTACTAATTTAAATTTATCTGTCATGTGTGAAGCATGAAGTGCAAGTAAGGATCAAAACGGAAGACAGAATTAGGAAGAAAATGTTCTATTGTCTTCCATCCAAGCACTAACTAGGCCTAAACTTGGTTAGCTAAGGAGATCAGGAAAATATTCTATTGTAAAGGAGAACAAGGGATAACAAAGGGAGAGGTGAGTGAAGGGAAAGTAAAAAATGGAAATAGAAGGAAAAAGTTAGAAACATAACTTATTTAAGTAAGTAAGGGATGGAGAGTCGAGGAGCGTGGAGGGGAATCAGAGGAAGAAACAAAAATTAAAATATGACATACACAGGTATAAATTCCCTATGATGGACGGGATCATTACAAATATCAAAAGCGTAACAATAAAATTAAATTTAAAAAATAATTTCTGTATCGTCTATAACAAGAATATGCATTGTATGTTACAAATATTTATTTTATAAAAATGAAATAGCTTTTCATTAATTTTTTTTCCTATTTCCACTGAATAGTACCATATTAAGCTGGTTTAACTTATTATCATAATCACTTATTCCTTTTGTTGTAATTTGCCACATACTTTGACATCAGAACCATTGTGAAATGTTCATAAAGATTATAAAGTCTAAAAAAGTAATGTGGATTTAGAAAGGTTAATGTTTAGCTGTTTGATCAATCTTATATACCTATATGTATTAATCTAAACTGATCCGATGATGAAAATATGTAATATAACCATTGTTAAATTTAAACAATAAAAGAATTGGAAAAAAAAAAAAAAAGATTATAAAGTCTACTGTCTTCTATAAAACACTTTGAATTCTTAATTTTACTGTTCAAAAATCTTTACCTAATCCACTTTTTAAAAACTACTGTAATTCTTAAACTGAAACTCAAATTTGAGAAAAGTTTCTATAATGTTTTCAGGCAAGTTAGCTTACATTAAAAAAAAATAATTTTATCCTTAGATTTCTACATTATATCTCTTTCAGTCTTCATTCACTGCCAAGGACTTTCTTCAAGAGAATGAAATGTCTGGAACATATTCATGTTTTAAAGAGAGCAAAAAAAATAGTAAAAAAAAAAAAAAATCATTACAAATGATGCAGAATTTCACTTAACAAAACCATAGGAAGTAGATTGTTTTCTTATTTTGTTGTGTTAGGACTATAGTATCTGACACCAAATATTTCAAGAATTTCTCAAACTTTTTCACTTAACCTCCTCCTCAGCATTTTAAAAAGTAACATAACTTGTTTTCACTTGACATGCTAATTCAAAATTCTCCAGCATCAAACAGTACATCATGAGTGATATTTATAACTAATATCACATGCTATATGACATTTCTTTCCTGAATATATATATATATAGATAGATAGATAGATAGATAGATACAGAGAGAGAGAGAGAGAGAGAGAGAAAGAGAGAGAGAGTGAGTTTGTTATGGTTTGTGCATAGGTGTCCCCCCAAAGCCTCATGCAGTCATGGGGCGGCTTCTGGAATTTGTCATTGATTATTGTGGAAATGGGTGCTGCACCTGCCCTGGGGCACAAGATTTGCATTTCAATGTAAGGGAGGAAGAGAAGTTAGCTGCTTGAGCTGCTGCTACTTCTCCCTGCTCTCTTGCTTTTAGCTGCTACAATAAAAGGTTGCTCTCTGCCATGTGTCACCCTGCCAGCTGAATGTGGACTGAAACCTCCAGTAACTGTGACCTACATGAACCTTTCCTTCCTTCATTTTGAGTGTCAGGTGTTGGTCCCAGCAATGAGAGAAATGTAACTAAGATATATATCAAACAATCTTTTGAATTTTCCTAAAAAGAAGACCTAGTTCCTACTTTATACAAAGATACAGCAGAGGTTGTATTGCAGGAATTATGATAAGGTTAGGAAATCAAAAGTTTTCGAAGGGGAGAATAAGACTTATTATCAGGTACATAAAAATACATCAGTAACCTCACACATGCAAGAGGAATTATTTTAGTCTTGAATCTGTCACAAAAATTCACACAGTTTTTTCTTTTACTCAAAAGCTCTTTTGACACAGCATTCAAACCTCTTGAAAACAGTTCTTGAGTGAACATTATTGGACAGACACTATGTAAACACTGGAAATTAAATGATAAAACAGACATAGCTCTTGCTCTCAAGGAATTAAAAATTTAGTTAGGATCAAAGATAACAAATTACCATTGCCTTATGGAGAACTGGATAATTACCTACTGGATAAGTGATTCATATGAAAAACTATGATTCCATGAAGGTATATAAGGAAACAATTTTATTAGTAAAGTCTCTTCAGGAAGTAATAATTTAAACCAAATATGATATGAATCAGTTAAAACTTTACATTGAATGAGTGGAAGAATTATAGAGAATGCACATGCAAATAGTTGCTAATAATTTTTTGTAAAGATATTTTGATGTAAAGCCAATCCATGAAGAGATTGTTTTGTAAAGGCTTGGCATTCAAATTATGGCCCACTACCATATCCTTCTTCCAGCCAGCAACCAGACCCGGCATGTATGCAGCCCTGACCATACACCCACCAGGATCTGCTTCATCAAAAAGGTCTTGTGTGGAACCCTACAGCAGAACTCCCTGCAGAGAGGATGGGGTGAGACTTATCCAGCTAATCCAGGAGCAGAACATCTTGCCAGAGGGGCACAGGCAGATTCACTTCTATACACTATAGCAAGAAGAATGCCGCAGACACACCCATGCCATGCCCACCTGCATGAGTTCAACCTGGTAGACCTGGACCTAGTAAACTAAGACACTTTGCTAGACCCAGATCTATGAGAGCATCCTCTCTCTCTTGATCGAGAGGGGATAACAGATAACAGGGGTGAGTTAGTTTGCCTGGAAGACTCCAGGTATATCAAGGGGAGGTTCTCAGACAGAACTTAGGGGAACTAATTTAAATATACATTCCCAATTTAATATTTGCTTAGCTCTACAATCATATTTTCTCTTATAGCCTAAAATACAAACTCATTAGTTAAAAAAGTGTGTTAACTGCTAAATCTCACTAGCCATTATTAGTGTTGCTAATTGTAGCTCTGCAAATATAAAACTGTAACTGTCTTAACCCCATAATCCCTCTTGAGTAACAGTAATGGTAGGTGCTAAGATAATAACTGCACCAAAACTCTAGACCAAAGGTCAGAGGACAGTACTATACAAAATTATAAAAAGAAGGAGCAAAATACATTCTCAGGCCCTGAGCCCACCCAGGACAAATGGAGGAGACACTAGCATAGAAGAAATTGGAAATCATACATCTGAAATTTCTGAAATAATAGCATGTGAAGTAAGGAAATAACTGAAGAAAGTTATGGAGAGAATCAGATCAGAAATAATCTCTGAAATAAAAATGAAGTTATAACTCTAATGAAAGAATCACTACTTGCTTCGAAAGAAGAAACCGATAGAAAAAATTTGGGAGAATAGAAAAATGATGGAATCCTTGAATGAGCAACATAGGAAAGAAACAGAATGCGTGAAGCATATTCAAAGAGATATACAGGAAATTAAAACCTCGATAACAAGCTGGCAAATCATTTGAATGAAAGTGAAGATAGAATTCCATACCTTGAAGACACAATTGCAGCTAATGAAAAAGTAAGTAAAGATCCCTTCAAAACAACTAGGATACCAGAAAAAATAATTCCACATCTGCAAGACAATGTAAAGATGAACAACATAAAACTAATAGACATCAATGAGAAAGAAGGAGTCAATACAAATGCTATAATAAGAATATAGGCAGAAGCAATAGCAGAAAACTTACCAAATATGGGGAAACAATCTGACATTCTGGAAACTGAAGCATGTAGAACTCCAAATAACATCAACCCAGTTGAAACCATACTGAGGCATATCCTAATCAAGACGTAAGAAGTTCTGCTCAAGAACTGTATACTAAAAACCACTAGAGAAAAGTAACAGAGAATAGTTAAAGGAAAACACATCAGAATAATGGCAGGGTTCTCTTCACAAACCGTCAAGCCATAAAGAGCATGAAGCAAAGTAGTACAAGTCTTGCAAGAAAACAAATTCCAACCCAGACTGATATACGCTGCAAAACTCTCTTTCAAATTTGACTGAGAAGTAAAATACTTCCATGACAGAGAACAACTAAAGAATTTTATGCGGCCCGGCA
>PVJA010005993.1:62253-75991 GCA_004027025.1 Myocastor coypus
AAAAAAAAAAAAAAAAAAAAAAAAAAAAAAGAATTTTATGATGACAAATAAACTATTCAAAGATATTCTAGAGAAGGATCAAAATGACCACAATGGGGCCGGTCAGGATGGCTCAGTGGTCCACAGCACCTGCTTAGGAAAGCTTAGGTGGCTGCAGGGACTGCGGTTTGATCCCCGGCACCACATGCTGTGCCAGCCTTGCCCTCAGGGCAGGCTGAGCCGGCCATAAAAATTAATAAATAAACAAACAAAAGTTCTGAAACAAGGGAAAAAAATAAAAAATTCTTAAAAAAATGAACACAACTCCATGAATAAGAACTGAAAGAACCTACCAAATAGGGCAAACAATTAAACACAGGAGAAAAACAGGTATACAAGAGCAGGTAAATAATAAGTCAAACATAAGTTAATACATATAAATTATAAACATCAAGGTAAACCGACTCAATTCACCAACTAAAAGAAATAGACTGGCAAAGTGGCTTAGGAAGCAAAATCAAACAGTATTCTATGTGCAAGAAACACAGCTAACTCATAAAGAAAGAAATTCATAGGCTGAAAGGCAAAAGATGGAAAACAATACTACATGGCCCAGCACCTCAGAAAAAAGCAGGCATAACAATCCTGTTCACAAAAAGTCTCAACTTCAAACCAAGAATGATCAGACAAAATAAAGAAGGCCACTCTATACTGGTTAGGGGAAAAATACAGGAGGAAGAGGTAACAGTCATAAATACGTACATACCAAACATGGGAACACCCAACCGTATAAGACAAATCTTAATGGACATGAAAAAATCTAATATTCAATCCCACAATCTTAATAGGAGACCTTAACACCCCTTATCCCAAAAATATAGGTCCAGCAGATGAAGAACTAGCAAAGAAATAGAAGAACTCAACCAGGCTTTTGAACAGTTATACTTAGTGCACCCATGCAGAGTGTTCCACCCAACCACATTTGAATACAAATTCTTTTCAGCCGCATATGGGACATTTTTCTAAAATAGACCACATACTAGCCCATAGTTCATGCTTAAGAAAACAGCATGAAAGAAAACAGAAATTATCCCATGCATATTATATGACCACAGTGCAAAGAAACTGAAAATAAAAGACGAAGGAAACCACAAAAAAACCCATAAACACACGGAAATTGAACAGCAACTTCCTCTGCAACCAATGGGTTATAGGTGAAATTAAATAAGACATTAAACAATGTCTACAGTTTAATGAAAATTAAAACAAATACAACTTATTGGAATTTGTGGGAGGGAATGAAAGCAGTTCTTAGAGGGAAATTTGTAGCTCTCATCTCACACATGAAGAAAACATAATAGGAAAAAAAATAAATACTCTAATGCTGTACCTCGATCATCTAGAAAAAGAAGAGCAAACCAAACCCAAAGCCCAAAGATGGGAGGAAATTATAAAGATTAAAGCAGAAATTAATTCAATTGAGATGAAGAACACAATATGAAGAATTTACGAGTCAAAAATCTGGCTCTTTGCAAGATTAAATAAAATCAATAAGCCCCTAGTTAGCTTCATCAAAAAGAGGACAGAAAAAAACTCAAATTCGAACAATAAGAAATGAAAATGGTAAAACTACCACACAACCTGTGGAAATTCACAAGTTTATGAATAACTTTTGGAAAAATCTTTATTCTTAGAGAATCGATGACACAGAAGAAATAGACAGCTTCCTAAAAGATACAAATTACTAAACCAAGAAGATTTAAAAGCTCTCAATAAGCGCCTGCAGGCGCTTTAGACCACTGAGCCATCCTGCAGCCAATGAAATTCAAAGTGCATTAAAAAATTTACTGACAAAGAAAAGCCGAGGTCCTCATAGCTACAAACACACTCAACCATCTTATATTTGACAAAAGGTCCAATAAGGTTCATTGGTAGAAAGATAGCCTTTTTAACAAATGATGCTGGAAAAACTAGCTCTTTACATGCTGAAAACTCAAAATACACCTCAGTCTATCACAATGCATTAAACTAAATTCAAAATGGATTAAACATCTAAATAAGTTATAGTTCACAGTCCAAGTCTATCCTTTTACCTGGTTTTACAAATGACTTTTAACTGTTAGGTGGTTATTCAGTTTCATGTTGTATGTTGTTTATTACTGTTTTGGTGCTACGTGTTCAAGTTTGAATAGCAATCAGAAAAAGTTCTTAAAGAATACTAAAATAATTTCTTTTCTTACATTTTATGGGAAACATTTGCTTATTGGTTTAATAGACAACATTGAAGAATTGTTATTTGTGTAAAAGTGATGTACATGTCATAAAGTAATTTATAATCTAATGAAAAAATACAAAATATTTTTGTATGTAGGGTGTGAGAAAAACCTCAGTTAACAGATTTTGTCATTATAAATCAAAGGTGAATGTAATAGTTTTATTCCTATCTAAATGAAATATTTATGGGCTGGGGAAATAGCCCAGTAGAATAAGTGCTTGCCTGGCATGTGCAGGGTCCTGAGTTCAATCCCCCATACTGCAATAAATAAATAAATAAATATTAATTAATTAAAGATTTATTGCTAAAATAGTACTGTAAGAGGAAGCTATCAAACAAATGACTCAATGGAGAAGACAATGCAATTTCAAAAAAGAACAAGGAGACTATATGTAGAATTTACAAGCTACTTATTAAAAAAATCAATAAAACCACTGTAAAATAAATGAGATATGAATAAACTAATCACATTATAAGCATGTATAAGTAATCAAGTTTTTAAACATATATTAAATGCAAGATAAACAATGTTGACAAAGAATCATAAAATTGTACAATTTCAAGAGTTGCGTTACTAAGTGGTGAGGCTTTTCAGAAAAGTCTTCTGGCAATATTTGTTAAAGCTAAGTATATCACAATCCATGACCCTACAGAATCCCTTGGAGCATATAGCACAGATTTTGTGACATTTTCCTATAAGGGAAAAAATGTTCATTGCCCTATAATCTTTAAGTGTGGTTTTGGTTTTTTTTTTTTTTTTTTTTTTTTTTGGTAGTACTGAAAAATTAGGCAAAGCCAAAGCGATTAACCACAGGAATGGATTTAAAAACAGGGGAGATACACATGAAAATGCTATGTAGCAGTTGAAATCTAGTTTGACTTTAAAAATGCAACATTGCTTCAAAACATAGTATTGTATAATCATAACACTGTAATATATACATACACAAAAATCTTTTTATATATACAACTTATATATATAGATATACATATATATATATATATATACAGATTTTATGTTTCATAACTATTAAACATGCTTACAATGCATTCACAGTGGAGAGTTAGTGACTGATGAGGAATTTAGAGGAAATAACATAAAAATTGAATCTCTACAATGTACAGTCGTGATGACATGTTCTAAGCAAGAAATGTCCTTTACTCAGTTATCTATGTAGGAACACAACAATATTTCTTTTTGTTTTTTTTTCACTATAACTTATTTTTTCCTATTTTCAATTTTATTTTTATTACTCTTAATAAAAAAACTATACAAGAGCGTTAAAACACGTTAGTAGTACATTCCCAATAACTGATACAATGCATATTGTTGTCCTCATAATAGTTATTTAGAGCTCAAGATGCAGACATGACAACTTTTCTAATCATTATTATTTTTTAAGAATTATTTTATTTTATTTTATTTTTTTCTTGTTTCAGAACTTTTGTTTATTTATTTTTATGGCTGGCTCAGCCAGCCCTCAGGGCAGGGCTGGCACAGCATATGGTGCCGGGTATCGAACCACGGTCCGTGCAGCTGCCCAAGCTTTCCTAAGCAGGCGCTTTAGACCACTGAGCCATCCTTCCAGGCCCCTCTAATCATTATTGGTATAAAAATTTCTTCTCATTGAAATAAGAGACAACAGTTATATACATAGTCCAACATTCCATAATCGTGATGGGACACTGGCAGAACTGGCAACTTCAGAAGCTGTTGATTTAAGCCTTTTTCAGCTCAGCATACTAATCTAGCTTTATGTTTTATCCCTTGTGGTTAAACTTTTCGGCTGCTTGGCTAAGGGCAAGTTAAAACAAGACCTGTATAACAAAACATGCAACTTTTGTATCTCCCAATGTCAGTTAAATCCCCTCAGGATTTACCTTGAAACCATATACAGGGATTTGTAGAATTGTTGTCATTGTCAGCCGTCTAGATGAGTCATGGCCTTTACTTGGCCAGTTTGCTCTTGTGAAAGCCTGAATGTGTTCTCTCTACGTGATTCTCCTTAGGCACATTATACATTGTCTATTCTTTCCTTTGTGGTCCCAAAGTCTTCTCTTTTTTAATTTTATTTTATTTTTTTCTTCTTTCAGAACTTTTTGTTTGTTTATGTATTTATTCTTATGGCTGGTTCACCCTACCCTGAGGGTAGGGCTGGTGCAGCATGTGGTGCCGGGGATCGAACCACGGTCCCTGCAGCCGCCTGCAGGCGCTTTAGACCACTGAGCCATCCTGCAGGGCCCCCCAAAGTCTTTTTTTTTTTTTTTTTTTTTTTTGCCTTTTTGAGACAGGGTTTCACTATGCAGTTCAGGCTGGCCTTGAGCTCAGTTTTGTAGCCCAGGCTGGTCTCGAACTCGCACGGATCCTCCTGCCTCAGCCTCCCGAGTGCTGGGATTACAGGCGTGAGCCACCACGCCCGGCCCAAAGTCTTCTTGAACAGAAAATTTGGGACACCACTGAGGATGTTATGGCACAGGCTTTCTTATGTATTGAGTCCTCACTGACCTTGTAGGTCTAAGGCCAAAATATTGGCTATCCTCATAGCCCTACTTTTTCTGTAAATTTTGGTCTATAGACTTATGTTCTTAACCCTCCAAAAGAGAAGCTTAGTGATACTATTATTCCATAACATAGGTACTTGAGTTTAACATCATTGTCTTTATGAATATTTAATATCTTAAACTTAAGTTGGAATCGGTATTTTCCATCAATCATTGATAGTTTAATAAATCCCCATAGAATGTGATAAAAGTAGGTACACATTTTTACAGAGAACTTTAGAAATCTAAGCATATACAAAATTGTGGCTGGTCAATCCTATGACATTTTTCCTTGTCTCTTACTCTCTTTTAATAGCCTCTTTTGTTTTCTTGTAAACCAACCATTTACTTCAGAGAGGATATAACAATAACTGAAATTTATTAGAAGCAGCACACATCTAAAAGACCAGAATGACAGGCATTCCAAGCATAGTTTTATTGTTACACATTGCTATCCCCAGTGTGAAAAACCTGTTGGAGGTTCTTAGGACCATTGTCTAATTCATCCTGTGTATCTAAGTACATAGTTTTATTCCTGTCATGTTTCCTAGCTTTTCTGCTCGCAATCATTTTGCTGTTTGTTTAACGCTTAAGTTCTTAATTTCCATTCAGCTGTGTTATACTTTTCCATTTTATTTCTTCTTTTTATTCCTACACTAGAAAAATTATACCATGATTATACATTTAGGTCTTGTTTATTGCATTTATGAGTAAATCTTCAAGATACACCCTCTTATATATGAAGTCTTTGAATTTCTCATTCTTTATAGCTGAGTAATATTCCATGGTATTAAAATATCGCATCTTTTTCAACCATTCTTCAGATGATGGGTATTTTGGTTGTTTTCAAGATTTGGCTATCACAAATTATACTACTATAAACATAGGTGCACAAACATCACTATGATATGATGTTTTCAGCTCTTCTTGGAAATTTCCCAGTAGGGGAATAGCTGGAATGAAGGCGATTTCCATCCAGTTCTAGTTTTTTGTTTTTTGTTTTTGTTTTTTTTGTTTTTTTTTTTTTGTCTTTTTTGAGACAGGGTCTCGCTATGCAGTTGAGGCTGGTCCTGCGCTCACTTCTGTAGCCGAGGCTGGTCTCAAACTCACACCAATCCTCCTGCCTCAGCCTCCCAAGTGCTGGGATTACAGGCGTGAGCCACCACGCCCGGCTCCAGTTCTAGTTTGTAAGGAGTCATCACACTGCTTTCCTTAATGGTTGTACCAGTCTACATTCCCACCAGCAGTGGAGAAGTGTTCTTCTTTCCTCACAGCCTCTCGAGCATTTGTTGCTGGTTGATTTCTTTATGATAGCCATTCTTTCTGCGGTGAGATGGTGAGTTCATAAATACAGAGACTAAAGATGCTCATTTGATTTATACTCAAGTGACTCTTTTGAGACAATGGAAATAGATGAGTTTAGGAATGAATATAAGGGTACGATGTAAGTGATGAATAATAAATAACATAAGGTTGACAAAATAAGTTTGAAGTCAAATGTGCAATTCCAAATAAATTCGTAATGGCAGAGATTAGAATATTTGATCCTGGAGACCACAGAATAAGATCAATGATGAGAACTGTTTAAGAGGTACAAGTTTTAGTGAAATATGAGGAAAAAATAACAATTATTTAAAATTTTGGATGTTTTTATTAGCTTGATTTAACCATTCCACACTGTGTCCACATATAAACGTGAATGTGAAGCTCACAATTATATATGATTACAACCTGACAAAAAGATGAGAGTTATACATATTTAGACATGCATACTCATTACTCATTTGTGAAAAATTATTGAAGAAATGGAAAAGATAACTACCTATAACCTCAAGTTATCTGCTCTGCTTTAATATAACCTAAAGAAAAAAAAAAAAAGTAAAAAAAAGGGGGCTGGGGAGATAGCTCCGAGGCACAAGTGCCTGCTGGGCAAGTGCAAGGTCGTGAGTTCGAACCCTGGTCCCAAAAAAAAAAAAAAAAAAAAAAAAAAAAGTAATATAACCTAAAGAAAATAGAAGACCATGGAAGGTTCAGTTTCCCTAATTGTGGTTTTTCTTTGCTAAGTTGCATTCAGTATTATTTCCTTTGTGCAGTACAGAGGGTGAAGGTTGTGATCATCTAGGAATCTCATGAAAGCTTGGTAGAGTGCCAGAAGGACTAGAAATGTCAACATTGCTTACGCATTAAAAAATAGATTGAGAAATTCACAAATGGTAATGAGAAAGAACGGTTTACTAGCAATATATGCCTCAGAAAAGTAGAATGTTTTCTTGTTTTGTTGTGTTCTAATTTTACCAGAGAATGTGCAACTTTGTTCAGGAAGCCAAAGGAAGAGGAAGGAGTTCATTGAACCCTCCCTACCTCAGTTCCCAAGTGGAGAGGTACAGAGGTAAAGACAATGCTTTCCCAAGGCACTGAAGATAAGGAAGGGCTAGAGATAATGAAGGCATGTGGTGCACGCTCCAGTGCCATAGAAGGTATAAGGACTCAGGTTTGAGGGTGTTATGTTTTGGTTTCAGAGCAAATACAGCATCTGAGCTGTAACTGTTTAAGATAAGAGGGGGATAGAGGACTGACTCTTTTCACTGGAAATCACATGAATCTAAGGCCAAAACATTCACTCACTGGGTCAAATGACTATGATCATTTCAGAATGAATACTAAACTACCAAGTTTTGTGGAAAAAAAACATACCTTTCAGGGACTTTGATGGTGCTTTACTTGTACCTTCTGCTTTAAATAGACTTTTATCTTCTAGCACAATATTACACAGATAGTAACTTTAAAACCAAACTAATACTAAGAGGGGTTTACTAGCTGGATCCATGTGGTTTTGGACATCTTTGCTTATGAAATATGTACTGTGCTTGATATAGTCAGAGACCACCAGGAATGGAGAATGAGCACAAGGACTCAGCATACCACTGAGAAAAAGCTTGATTTTTTTGAGCTTTTTTCCTAAGTAGTCAGGTATGTAAAAGTGCTTTTTCCTAAAAACTGTTTCTTCATTTGGGTCTACAAATGCCAAATGGATAATTTAAATTAGATAAAAGCTTGTCTTTCACTTTGTATTCTTGGTTAATGTAAATCTTTGCATCAAATCCCTTCTCAGTTCTCCTAACAGCTATGTTGATCACTTACGGAACATATGGATAAATATTGGTAAAATGAAGTTGATTACCTTAAATTTACATGGTCTGGTCCCACTTCTAGACTAAAGACACAAAGATAAGGGATTTACAGGGACACACAACTATACCACAGTTCTCTTACCATTGTTCTAAGTTGTGGTCACCTGGATTCTAAGAAAAGAATAGTCCAAAAATAAGGAAACCATTAGGAACAGAAATAGTCATTTAAAGGTCTTGGTCTTAACCATCCAGCAGAAAAGTCTAACCACAAGATATAAAAAGTAAAGCCATATTAATATGCTGAGCTGTAAAAGGTACTAGTCAACAGCTTCTGACATTGCCAGTTCTGCTGATAACCCACTACTATTATGGACTATTTAACTGTATATACAGCTGCTTTCTCTTAGCTCGAGAAGAAAAATTTGCATTAACAGTGTTTAGAAACGATGTCATGCCTGCATCTTGTACTATGAACAATTACTATGAAGACAACAATATGCAACGTATTAATTATTGTCACTGTCCTACTAACCTCTACCAAGTCTAGAACAACTGATAGAAGTGTGCTCTGTGTTCAGGGGAAAGTTGTGTGGTATGATTATATAAAGGAAAGTAGACTGGATGAAATTGTGGGTCATTCAGCTACCTATTGCTTGACATGAACTTGAGCTAAAAGATTTTATTCATCATAAATTAATTTTTCATATTATTTTTATTTTAATCAAATAATGCATGCACAAAATTTAAAAATGAAATGATTCTTCAAAGGTTATCAATAAAAAAACACTCTTTTGCCCCACCAACTTCCCTACCTCCCGTGGAGGGTCTGATGTCTTTCAAATATTCTGAAGTTTCTCATGCAATTTTCATTCATATTTCTAAGTAACATATTTGTATCATCACTTCTTAAAATCTTGCTTCAGACTTTTAACTTCTGATTGCCCATTATGCCAATTGCCTTACATATTTTGTATACCTTTCACATACATGCACCCAATTATATGAACATATGGCCATATTTGGTCTACCGTGATACACACACACACACACACACACAGAGGCAGATGTATACAAAAAATTCTTTTTAATTATATATATTTAATCACATGCATACAATTTGTCATGGAATCATTCTTCTCTCTGTATGTATGTATGTGAATATATACATTAATTTTGTACAAACATGCAATTGGCAGATGCTTATCTTTGTGATTATATCAATTTGTTTCCTAATAATTGTCATATGATGTTTCCATTATATAACATTCTCAAAAACATTTGACATCATCATATTTCAATTTTAGTCATTCTAATGAGTTTGCAGTTCTCAGATTTTTAAAATGTTTTATATATGAATGAAGGGGTTCAAGAGATGCAGGAACTGTAGTGTTACCTGATTTGGGGGACCTGGAGTCTCCTTTTAGAGCTGACTTCTAGATCTTTTTGATTCAGGCAAAGACTAAATGAAACAAACATCACATTTATTAAAGAACAGGATAAAAACAGAAGAGTAGAACAAAATCAGCAAGTTGGAGCTTGCTCGGCTTGTGCTGGCCCCACCTACAAGGTGAGCTCAGCCATCAATCAAGACTTGATGTGATGGCTCGCACCTGTAATCCCAGCCCTTGGGAGACTGTAAACAGGCGGATCACTATGAGT
Organism: Myocastor coypus; assembly: GCA_004027025.1. Lineage (NCBI taxonomy): Eukaryota > Metazoa > Chordata > Mammalia > Rodentia > Myocastoridae > Myocastor > Myocastor coypus. Next base: position 71,839 of record PVJA010005993.1, read on the forward strand.
CCAATCTAGAAGTGAGACCCTGAGCACCCTGTAGACCCTTCCCTAAAACAGAGGAAAAAAAAGTTTCTTAATACTTAGAAAAGTGTATACCACAGTCATATATCAGTTTGTAGGGATGTTAGTATTCTTATTCTCTGTGGAAGAGCATATGAGTATGTCACAATATTATAAATATAAATGACCATAACATAAATTTTGCATTTGTTTTGATTCAACAGTCTTCTATGTGAGAGGATACTCAAATGAGATAGTCACACAGTCACTAACTCCTCTGTGCACAAAGTAATTTAATTCATCGCTATGCATAACTTATAAGTTAGAATGTATACATACGAATTGGCTCACAGATATCAAGAATCCATTAATAATGAAAAATATTGCTACTAATTTAAGTGCTTTGTTTCCAGATAGCTCTTTCCTTTATCTAGGGTAATTTTATATTTTAAATTTTGATTTAATTTATATGGGCCGTGAGCTTGGATGGTACTGATAACACATTAAATTTAAAATACCAAAATATTTTTGTTTGCATCATCAGTAACCCCAGTGCTTGTTTATTATTAATCAATATGCTATTTTAAAAATAATTTTGTTTATTGGAATCCTTTGGAGTCTGTAACATTATGGCTATCTTTTAATTCAAAATATCATAACAGCCTTAATTTAGAACAAGATATAATTTTCTTCAATAACATTCTAAGTCACTTGAATTAGTCTATACATCTTTACTATCTCTGTGAAAGAAAAAGATATTTTTAGTTATCATGAAAAGTAAAATGGAGTTATTTTTATCTATACTCATAATTAGTGATAATGTCATTTAAAACCATCCATACAAACCTATTGAAAACTAATATATTCCTTTATGCCCATTGGGAAGATATATAGAGAAAAACAAAATAAAATGGAAAAACAATGGCTACTACTATTTATCAGGCTCAAATTCTACCCATGGTATATTATTAATTTCAATCCTATTTCTATAGTTGACATTCAAATCACAAAGTCTACAATATTTTTAAGAGGACAATATTCTTAGAAGATCTTCACAAAAGCTTTTAAAAGGGTGAAAAAAATCTGTGAAGGTTTTGATACTCATTCCAAAAGACATTTTCTTCATAATGAATAATTTTCTATAGAGATGAAGAAAGAATGCATGCGTACAGTTCCATATGTAAAGAATGTATATATTCCCTGTATAACTATAAGCCATTTCTAAATATCCCTCAATATGAGATCATGCTAAGGTAGCAATCATATGTGCTATGTAGAACTTTTCTGAAAGATTCTTCCTTCAGAGGCCTATTGATACTTCCATTAACACATGAATGTACAGTGGAAATACACAGCGAATACATGCACCAAACCATTTGCTTCAGTTTTCCTTAATACAGGCCATCTGTCTTTCCCTTTTCATTCTGGTCCATGCATTTTGAACAGAGTATTTGCATGAGTTAGTTATCTTAGCTCTCAGGTTTCAACCATAGGAGAACTTTCATTGTCTCATCTCTCTTCAAGGTCTAGGGAAAATGTACTGTTATTCCCTGGTTTCACTACCTTTGTATCTGGGGAAGAACCACCATCATGGTTCACTGGGGTGTGGTGACAGTTATTTTTTCTTAATTAGTCAAAATATGCAATGTGCTAATTACTTGATTCACGAGGAAAAAAAATCATTAAATAAAAATCACATTTGACTGGCTTTAGCATATTAGGGCATATATTTTTATTTAAATGCAGAGTGCATCTGAATATTAACTAAGCCACAAAATATGTTCATGGTGAAACTAATTAACACTACAACCATGAACACAATTCCCTTATGGGTTAATTTCTCAATGAAATTCAAAGATACTTTTTGACCTACTATAATGTTCCTTCTGCCAAGGTTAAGAGAAAGATATCACCATAATTGGAGCATATGAGTCTGTATTAACCTGATTTAGATTGGAGAATCAAAGATTTGCACAAGGAAGGAATTCATAATAATTAGGGTGTAAAACATGCAAGCATAGGGGCTTAAGCACAGCATGAATTAATTATTCAGTGTTGTTCAGTCCATTTGGACTTATAAATTACAAAAGGTCATAGAAAGAAGATTGTAACCCCTATTCCCTTTCCACTCTAACAGCCTAAGACTTAAAACTCAGTCCTTACGGAGCATGAAAAAACATACCGAAAATTGTGAAGCATAATACACATAAAGAAAAGTCAGGTAGGTATGTGAAACATTTGTGGCAGCAAAGAACAATGGTACATTCTCTTATATAATCCTAGAAATAAAGACTATTTGCATTTCACATATCGCTAAAATAATTCTTATGTAAACATTTGTAGTTGATATAACAATAAATTTCTAATTCTCTTCTTACCTTTATTTTACTAATAAAATTACCTTTACTCAGAGATACAGATATTAGTCTGTTGACGATTCTATGATCTCAATGCATCATATGTTAGAAGCAAAATAAAATCCAAAATAAAAAAGAATAATTATCTTGAAGCCTACAGAAAACTGAATAATGGCATCCCCCAAAAGTTCACATTCTAATTGTAGAAGCTGAGGACATATTATTCCTTTGCATGGTGAAAGGAACTTTGCAGGTAGTATTAAGATTATGCTGTATATGTATGTGGTTTCAATATATTTAAGAGTCCTTAGTTACTGATGTCAAAAGTCTGAGAAAAGGTGATACAAAGATGGAATGCTTCAATCCCCCAGCCTGCAGTTCTGGCCCTGGCCACACCCCTGAGGCGCACTGACAGGCCAATTGAGACCAAGCGTGATGGCACAATCCCAGCTGATGGAAGGATGTAAATAGGTAAATCACTATGAGTTCAAGCTAGTAGTGAGACCCTGAACACCCCTTCCCTTAAAAAAAAAAAAAAAAGCAAAGGATGGCATAAAAGGGAGAAAAAATGATGTGAATCTGGGATAACAAACCGAAGAATATGAAGTTTCCAGATGTGAGGATGGCAAGGGATGATTATTTCCTTAGCTCCATAAAGGAAATAGAGCCCTCCCAACACCTTTGAGCTTTCACCCAGTGAAATTAATTCCGGGTTTCTGATCTCAAAAACTATTGTATAATAAATCTGTGTTGACTTAATCCACTAAATTTATGAAAATATTTTACAGCAATGATAAGAAACTAATATAGAGATAATTAGAAACCAAAACATCAAACCTTGTAGGTATTATGCCAATGTCCGACTCTATTACTTTACAGTCAGTAACACTGTCCCTACAAGTAAATTAATCTTTGTAACTATTATAATTAGAGGATATGATATAGTTCTCAAGAGTTCTAGGCTGAGTTTTTAGCATAATACTTTTTTTTTTAATGGCTGGCTCAGCCTGGCCTGGAGGTGGGGCTGGCATGGTCCCTGCGGTTGCCTAAGCTTGCCTAAGCAGGTGCTTTAGACTGCTGAACCATCTTGCCAGCCCTTTAGCATAATACTTAAACTTAAGGCTTAGTCTACTGTTAGAATTAATTCATTTAGCAGGAGTATACCAAGGACTTTGAGCAATGGTTAATCCACAGTGAATAAAACAAAAGAGAACATTATTAATATTTTAGAAAATTTTATTTTAGTAGAAGAGATAAATGCAAATAGGAAATAATATATAGGAGTTTAGTTTTAAAAATGGATGGCATGAAAGGGAGAAAAAATGATGTGATTCTGGGATAATGAACCCAAGAAGATGAAGTTTCCAGACATGGGGATGGCAAGGGATTGACTGTTCCCTTAGATCCATCAAAGGAAATCAGATTTGAAGAGTGAGATAAGAGGAAAGACGTATTGTAGAAAATATTATCATTTTAATTACTGTATTGAAATTTTTGTGGAATTCTTTACTCTAAAATTCTACTTACATTATAACCATAGGTGAGTCTCTCCATCTTTTGCTTTCATTAACATTTCAGTTATAATATTCCTTTTTCTCTCAAAATATAACACTTTTATAAAATAGAGGAGAGTAACTCAGTTCTCTTTTTTACTTTGGAAGAAGCTCAGAACAAACCTATTTTTAGCAAACGTTAACATCCTTTTAATGCCTTAGTCTAAGATTATCCCAGTGAATTGAATTTCACCTGACTGGAGTCAATTAAGACTCTCCTCTCCTCCCCTCTCCTCCCCTCCCCTCCCC
>PVJA010005994.1:0-55326 GCA_004027025.1 Myocastor coypus
ATTTCATTAACCTCCCCTTTCAAGTAAAAATCAGCCAGGAATTTATTATATAAAACACCCATAAGAGATTGTCTACAATAACCAGGGATGTTGGCTTTTGCACAACTCAGCAGAAAATACTAAAGCTCCCTAAAACTACAAGAAATACCAGATATCAAGAGAGTTGGCCCTGTACAGAGGCACTGAGAAGAGAAGGCCCAGGTTACTTGGAGATTTTTTTTTACTGCTCCTTAAAAACAATAATATGAATATTGGTTTTATTGTGTAGTTCATAACTAGATTGTCTTTCCTAACTCTACTGCTGTCCTGCAAATACTGTTCATCTTAGGGATTCCAGTCCTGGACTTGTGTGTGTCACGTATATAAGTGTAGGTGATGTCTTCCAAGGTCAGACAGGTGCCATGAAATTCATTTTTGACAATCAATAAAAAGTTTAAAATAATCATAAAATAATTATCTAATTTCTTAGTCTCCTTACTCTTAACTTTCTTTATGCATTGATTCAGTCAACATCTATGTTGATATAGATTTATGTTCTCTCAAAAGTAACCCTGAGACATTTTCAGTAGCCTTCCCTAATCACTGTCCAATTTTCATTCAGCTATAAGTAGATGACATCCCGTGACAGTCCTTTGTCTGCAAAGCTGCTTCTCTACTTCCCTACACAAACTTTGAGTAAGCCACTATAAATCAGGGATAATTATAATTTATGATGTGAATGTGCACTATTTTTGTTAATTTTTTTTACGATGGCCCATATGTTTATTTAGAAATAAAATTCAAATGGCCAGGTATTGCAAGAGAGGGAAAGTTGGTGGTAACTGTCATACACAAATGCCATTTCTAATTGAACTGCTTCATACTGCAAGTTTCTTTTTCCTAGCTGACAATTTAGGTTCTTTGGGGGTCTTTCTCTTGCTCAGGAGTAGATTTTTAATTCTGACAAAAAATACAGCTTATGGTGGGGTATAATATTTCTGTCATCTGAGAGAGAAATAGGGCATTTAATGTCATTTATTTCTGAAGGAAATTACAAGAATTTGCATTGAATTGGAGAAAATGACTGCAAATGGGGACGCACACTGTGCTACAGAGAGCAGAAAGCACAGACAGTCCCTGAACATTCATTATCCACTGAGTTCAAGTAGGACACAGCTCTTTCTCCCAAGCCACCTCCGTGATTGAGGCAGTACAGAACGGTAGCACATTAAAATAAAAAGAAATGTCACAAATTGCTAGTTGGTAGCATGCACATTCTAAAGATTTATTATAGATACTGAGCTTACATAATGCCATCATTACCTGTGATTACATCTGAGCGTGCGTAGTAGAAAAGGTCATTTAATTCCTGGGCCATCTCATAAACAACAGAACAGCCGCAGCCGCAGCAGCTGCAGCCGCAGCGACAAGAACGGCAAATTGCTGAAAGAATGACATGCTCAGGTGTTTAGAATAATGCTAATAGGTATCCAAAATCATATGTTTTCATTGACTTTTATAGCAGTATGGTTAGCTCAGGGAAACATTATATATTTCAATGAAAAGATATTTTATATTGGAAAATAAATAAGAACACAAATAAAATACCTCAAAGGAGCACTAGGCATTAAATTCTTATTCTATTAGAATGAAAAGATGGCTATTTTTATGATTATATAAAAATGTATATGATATCTCATATGTATACATATATGTGCATATGTATTATATATATTATATGTATATATAATATGTATGAGCATACATACTATATATGTATGCACATAATATATATACATATTACACAGATAAAGGCAAATAATTACAGGGAATAAAAGCAACCATTAATCTTTACTTATGTTTAAAGTAGATTCTCTCTCTTTCCCTTTGTGTGGATGTGTGTGCACCTGCATGCTCGTGTATCTGATGCATGTGCAGAATTGCTATTAATATTTCTATATTCTTTTATTTTACCTAACTTATACCATAGAATGTCCTTGCACAAATACACATGCAGAGACACACATATATTGCAAACTTTTATATTTATGGACAGAGTATGACTCGTTTATTTTTTTCCAATAATTACAATTGACATTTAAATTATAAACAGTACTACAGAAAGTAGCAGTGATAAGCTACCTTATACATAGTCTATTTCTTTGAGGTCCCAGATCTATCAACACACTATCAAAGTTAATGAGCATTTAAAAGCAGCTCAATAGCTTTGTTCTACTTTCCAAATTCATCTATCTATTTATATTGGCATTAGTAATATAAGTTACAAGCTTCATGCTGTCATGAATGTATATCATATATGCATTCAAAAATTTGAGTTATAGAGGGGCCTTATCATCTTTTTGAATTGACATTTAATTTACATTCTCAACACTATCTCCCAGGCTTTGGAGGTGTAAAGAATGGAGCAGTCCTAGACAGACCTGCTGGGGACACCGTGGAGTCTTTCCTAATGCAAATACCTTGTGCAGGAACTACTTACTGCTGATGACAAGCAGCAGAGCCAGAGGTTTCCCACTGGAGAGCCCAGCCAAGTCTTCTTCCTCTCACCCAGGACTTTGCAAACTTGTCGAGCAATGGTAAGTCTCTTAATTAAGTCACATTTCAGGTATCTCATAGCAGTACCCAGTGTAAGTGAATTTAGAAATGCATCCTTTAATAACATTTTAGGGCATCCCCAATTCACCCTATTGTTACACATGGGTCATCTGAAGCAAGCCTTACAACGTATTATGATTAATTTGCACAGGGGCTACAACTCATTGCATGAGCAGGGAGCCTAAGGGCCAGGATGAGGCCTGAAATAATAGAGGAAGCTGCCTCATTTCAGGCTGCCATAACACAGTATCTTGGGCTGAGTAATTTGCAAATAGAAATATATTGTTCACTGTTCTGGGGGCTGGGACTCCAAGGCCAGGGCATCTGCAGGTTTGGCGTTTGGGGATGGCTTGCATTGTAGTTCAGGCCTGGAGATTTCTAGCTGTTCCTTATAGAGCTATGTTATAAGGATGCTAATCCTACTCAAGAGGCCTCAGACCTTAGAATCTAATTAACACCCAAAAGTGCTGTTTCCTATTATTATTGCTTTGAGGGTTTGGATTATAACTTGTGATTTGGAGGAGACATAAACCTTCAGATCATAGCAGAAACTAATGTTCTACAAGCGATTTGCCAAAAGTCACACAGCTTATGCGTCCTGAATAATGATCTCTCTCTCTCTCTCTTCAGATTCTCTAAACACATGAAGACATAGAGATGCATATTGAAAGTACATTTATACCACATATGTAAATGCTTATATACTAGTTAAAAACACTGTATATATGCAAATATAATATATCTGAAATTAGTCTTAATGAGTCCAAATGTTATTTTTGGTTTTATTGTTGTTTTGCTGTACCGAGGAGTGAGCCTCAGGCCCTCACACTGAGCCGCATCTTAAGTCTTGTTTATTTTTTTAATTTTTTTTTTAAATTTTGATGCAAGGTCTCGCTGCAGTGTTAAATTTTCCAGTCTAGACTCAGATATATGACCCTCCTGTCTCTGCTTCCCAGAGTGTTGGGCTTGCTGGTATGTACCACATGGATTGTGTTCTATGTGTGCATGTACTTATATGCATCATATGAAGAACAGTATCTTAGAACTTCAGAAATGTCTGCCACTCACCAAAGACTACATGCTATAGCGGAGACTCACTGAATTTTGATGTTGCCTGCAGTTTTAATCCACCTGTGACTCATCTTTGAGATGTGCTCTCCTGCAATTCATTAACTCAGGATAAATCTTCCCAGCCAGAAAGGATCTCATAGGGTGTCGATGGCAGGAGCAGAAACCAGAGCAATGCATGTGCCCAGGGCTCTGTCCAGCTCCCTTGCCCTAAACAAGTTAGACGATTCACCTTGCACAGTTAATCCTCCCTGCAGTCTTCAAAATCTTTACCAGAAAAGATTCCTAAATGACAGCCTGAGCATTCTTGCAGTGTCCCATTCCTCTGTGTTTCCGGAGGCTGTCTGCTCTGAGTTGAATTCTCAGCTACCAATTTACATAGTTCCCTCAAATCAGAATAATCTAAGCTTCAACCCTAAGACTTGGTTGGAGACTAACCCTTACCTTGAGAGTGTGCATTGTTCCCTGAAAGTGCTCAGTATTGCCAGCTCTGGTTGTCTCCTTTGACACTCAGCATTAAAGTGTGAATTTGAGACCGATTAAGTGATTTCCCAGGCTGGTCTCAAACTTGTACTCACCCTCCTGCCTCAGCCTCTCGAATGCTCAGATTAGATGCATGCTCCACCATGCCCAATTGATCAGAGGGTTTTGGAAAGAAAAATGTACCGAAATTGACCTGGAAATTATCTCATTCATTGCTAATAGAGCCAAAACTAATTAATTCCCCAGAGTCATTTGCATAAGGTAGATCCCAAAATGTTACACAAAAATAAAATCCAAATTGTAAAATTAAACATACATACAGATAAAATATATACAGGTAAAATGTACATACATACAGATAAAATATACACATATAAATGTATATACATATCGATGGACTAAAGAGTCTCAACTTTTCTCCCTAAAGAAATATTTTTTGTTTCTATTTCAGTGCTGTAGATAATAAGCCATTGCTTCATGATTGTAAAGTCTCTAGTCATGTTTGCTTATCTACCAGTAAGAATTATAATCTGTTTTCTAGTTATATCAGTACTTAATGTTTAAAGTACTGATAATTAAAGTACTTTCCAAGTAATTTAAATATCTCTCACATACTGCAAAGTGGACTTATTCATTATCATTTCTACTACTTTACAGGGAATCTCATTCTCTCCTCCTCTTCCTCCTCCTCCTCCTCCTCCTCCTCCTCCTCCTCCTCCTCCTCCTCCTTCTGCTTCTTCTAATATTATGACCAGCTAAGACTGCCCTGGGGGTTGGGGGGCGCAACATGTGGTGCTGGGGATCGAACCTTGGTTCCTGTGGTTACCTAAGCTTGCCTAAGCAAGCATTTTAGATCACTGAGCTATCTCACCAGCCCTCTCACTCTCCTCTTGATGGGGAGAAACCACATCTTTTGCTTTTGCTTTCATATACCTCTTCTTTTTTCTTCTTTCTTTCTTTCTTTCTTTCTTTCTTTCTTCCTTCCTTCCTTCCTTCCTTTCCTTCTTTCTTTCTTTCTTTCTCTTTTTGTATTTTTTAAGGAAGGGTCTACAGAGTGTTCAGGGTCTCACTACTAGTTCTGACTCGTAGTGACGCACCTGTTTACAGCTCCCCAAGAGCTGAGATCACTGGCGTATGCCACCACACCCAGTCTCAATTGCTGTCTCAGCTCACGCTGGGGGCGGGGCCGTTAGGGCAGGTTCAGGGATGGAACCCCTGACCTCTGCACCTGTTTGCAGGTGTTTTAATCGGATGAGCTCCTTGGCCGGCCCTTACTCCTTTATCCACTTATAGTTACTCAGATTCTTTTATCTGTGCCCATTTATGAACTCAAAACTGAGAATATTTGTATAAATTTTAGATTTCAAAAGTTCATGCTTTTTACATAGTTCTCTCAGCTCAGTGTAATTTAAGCCCCAACCCCAAAACTTGGCTGCAGAATAACCCTAACCCTCAAAGAGCACCTAGAAATGATAGCAGCTATCTGAGGTCATCACAGCTGTATGAGAACCAGGAATGCTGCAGAATAGTGTATAGCAAAAATACTCAACAGGCCAACTGTGAGGAAGTGTGGACTTCCCAAGATTTATATTCTGTAATTGAAAAAAGAGAGGGATAGTTTTAAAAGTATCAGATAATAGGTTTTATGTTGCTCTGAGGAAAATCTTAGACATTTCCAAGAAATACAATATATTCTCTTAAAATGAATAAAAATCATGTCATGATGTTTCCTAACAGATCATGATTTTCCAGTAATTTATAAAAAATTCCTGGATGTCCTAATTATTTTTCTTTATTTAATTGAAATAGGAGCATGTTTTCCTTATCACAGTACCAGGATTGTTCAACATCTTGATGAAAGGTCAGCTAGGGACAGACTGCTTTTTAGGAGAGCCATGAAAGTGTTTTGGAGTTTGTCTATCTGTCTGTCTCCATCTCTGTTTCTTTCTATCTCTGTCTCACCCATCTCTGTTTCTGTTTCTGTCTGTCTCTATTTCTCTCTCTCTCTTCTTTCCTTTTCTCTTTGACTCATCTTTATTTTACACATTTCATCTTCAATTCTTAGATGCTTTTTTTACTTTACTGTTAAATATCTTCACTAATTATTTCAGTAAACACACATGAATAACTTGAAGTTTTGAAAGTCTTCATACATGAAAGTTTCTAAGGCCGTAGAAGCCCAACATCAAAGCTGTTTATCTCACAGCTTTAGTGATGATACTCAATTGTTATCAAGTATCCAGTCATGCTGAAGAGATGTATCTTGTGTATCTCATTAGAGGTCCTTTAAGGACACTCTCATCAAACCCTCTGAAGTGCCTCTCATTAAATTGACATAAAATAGTTTTTATTGTTCACATTAAACGAAACAGATGCTTTTGGGATTGCACTGAGGACTCAGGGCTAGCTTTTCTGAAGTCTCCGAAGCTTTATAAATCGTCTAGCTGTAGCAACATTCAACAGAATGCCTCTGAACATGGAGAAGAAAAATGAAGGTTTTCTCCTCTGCCTGCTTCTTCTCTTCTTTCTCCTCTTCCTTTAGTCTTCTTCCTCTCCTTCATCTTCCTTTTCTCCTCTTCTTCCTCATCCTCTCACTTGCTTGTAAAGAAATTCTTCCCCTTGAATTCCCTTTATGCAGCCACTTTCCTTCATTTAATTGGCAAACCTCTCCATTGATGAATTAGAAAGTACATAATTTTCACTTGTGCTTGGGAGAGTATTAGGTTCTTCTTAGACTATTTTCTCCCAGTAAATACATTGAGGGAAGAGGATAGAGTATCTAATGGTTAATCAAATGACACAATATGTTATATTTTTAGTATAGTAAGTAAGTGATAGCATCTGTTACACGACATGTTGAAATTTCACCAGTAAAATCTCTACCAGTTGATTTTAAATTAGTATTCTTTAGCATCCAGGGGATCCTTTTAATCTAAAAAAGGTTTGTCTTTTATAAGACTTGGGGTTGTTTTTCTACAATTAATGTCTAATAATGTTTACCTCTTTTTTTCCAAAATTATTAATGGTAAAGTATTGACTTTTCTGGACTGATTCTTATTGCTTTGTTTTTCAAATTGCTTTTATGACTAGTTCTAAATGCTCTTCTGAGGAAATTCTATTTTATTTTCCATAAATTGTTTTTGTTTGCTGCAGAGCTTATGTCATGGTTGACTAACTTGGTCATAGGATCACACTGATAATACCTTTTACATTGTTGGTAACACTGAAATATTGATTCCATGGACAGCTCTGTTCGTGTTTGTCTGATTTCTTTAGCATCTACTCCGTCATGCACAGCAAAGCACAGGCACTATGAGAAGTAGGAATCAGAGCAGGGAAAACTGTTTGGCAGCATGGTGCCCTATTCTTCCATTAAGAGGAAGGGCACCGGACCTCATTCTGGAAGCTTTATCCATTTCTTTTATAAAAGATCATCCCATTTTCACTGATTTCTTCCATTTTAGAAGTGAAAGCAGAAGTCAATGTATCTGTTTGTCAGTGGCTCTGAGGGATATAGGAAGGCTATGACTGCAGTTGGCTCTGTGGCTGCTGTCCTGACCCTCTCCCGCCCTCACTGCCCACACATCGAAGGTCAATAGTTTAAGGGAGGGCTCCAAGCTCCCTGCTGGCTGCAACTTTCTCCACTTCTCTCATCCAAAAACCGCACTGTGGCAATCTTCTGTCTTGAAATAGGAGCTAGCTTCCCAGTTAATAGTGCAATAGCTCCTAGGAAGACAGAGGAAATGAAACCTAGTGGATTTTTTTTTTTTTTTTTTTTTTTTTAGTATTAAAAAGGAATCCACGACAAACTTAGTCTTATCTCATATGGAGCACATAGAATATATAATTCAGCAGGGCCATTCAAGATGACATATAGTTCCACTTTTATGTTGTGTTCATATATCAAGCTCATCTAAATCAAGGCTGACTGATATTGATTCTTATACTATGAATCCACATCCATATGTAACTCAGTTAAACTTTTCATGCCTCTGTGCACGTATCTCTTCATTCACTTATGAGTGGTTCATGAATTAAGCTCCTCGTATGCATCTGGTTTCATGTTAAGAATGACTGATTTCAACATGAATAAGAAGAGCCGGGCATGGTGGCTCACACCTGTAATCCCAGCACGTGGGAGGCTGAGACAGGAGGAACAATGTGAGTTCGAGACCATCCTGGGCTACCAAAGTGAGCTCAAGGCCAGCCTGAACTGCATAGTGAGACCTTGTCTCAATAAGACAAAAAAAAAAAAAAAAAAAAAAAGAATAAAAAAAGCGCTAATGAACTAGGGAAAATGGAGGTGAAGGCAAGTGCTTTTGTGTAAATAAGGTCATACTAATGAGTTTAGTGGTGCTGTATTTTTTTAAATGGCTTTATATTTCTTAAAGTGTTAACTGGTAGATTTTTATCCAGAAATGAATATATTTGAATGTTTACAGGAAAAAATGTGTCAGGCTGTGTGACTCAATGGAAAAAAATCTCTGAACAGCTGAGCCCATGAACATGCCTAATTTACTATATGACAGGGCATGAATTATTCTACTGCTCTGGACCCTCAGCTGTCTCATTTTTATAATAAAGACTTAGCCTAAGTAATTTCTAATAGTTGCTTCTGAATTAACCATTTATGGTCTTCTGTCTAGCCACTTGAGTACTATCCACCTTCTAGATGTCCAAGGAAGAATATGTATCACCAGTTCCAAATACATGTGTCGAGGACTTTGGACAGTCAGTTAAGGCAGCTTTGATGAGTACTTGGCCTGGGCTTCTGGACTCCACAAGGGGACTCTTCAGCCAGAAATAATTGTAGGGGCTGCAAAGAGCAAGGTGCTTTCATCGCCAGGCCTCAGGACAGAGAATGTCAGTCTGGGCATGAGGGAGTGGTACAGGCCACAGACAGATCTCTTTCAAACCCTTGCTGCCACATGTCCAGTAGAACGCACAGCACTCCTTGCGGGGAGAATTTTAAAAGAAGGGCACTGAACTGGCCTAAACCAAAGGTGTTGAAGTGTAGGATAAGCTACACCCACTTGGAACTGATCTTTTCTTTGATTTGACTTATTCCCTTAAAGCTCTTAGACATTTTAAACATGTATTTAGCACAGGGGCTACAGGGTCTCACTATGTAGATCATACTCATAGTGATTTTCCTGTGTTCTGTCTCCTAAGCTCTGGGATTACAGGCATGCACCACCATGCCCAGTCTCAACTGCCATCCCAGCATGCCTGGGGACAGACCTGGCACAGCAGGCCAGGGATCCAACCCTGGCCCCTGCACCTGCCTAAGCAGACACTGTAGTCCGCTGAGCTATCTGGCCAGCCCTTAAAGCTCTTAGGCTTTCTGCATATTTCACCCACTGGTAGTATCTTCCAAAGAAAACAAGAATTTTCTTATGAATATTTTGAATCTCTTTTTGTGGTTAGATTGTTAGAGTTCAGATATTTTGAGATATTGTATTAAATGTTAGGTTTACCACTTCTCTTCAATACATAGTATAAAAATAAAACTATATATATATATATATATATATATATATATATATATATATCACCTCCATTATGAGGCCAAAATGACAGAAACTCCTTTTTAACCACCACACTTGCAGATGTGCAAGCGTATTCTATCTTTTTCTTTTAAAATTCTGACAGAGCTTTATTGAGTACTTATTATGGGAAAACGAAGAAAGTGAAATGGCGAGGGGAAACGAATAGAGAAGCTTATTTTTTTCTGTGTACATTTGCATAAATCACTCAGTAAAATGCACTTGAGACATCAGAGCTCTCATTCTTACTCTCATGAATATGGCAGACATCGTAAGGTCTGTCATGTTTCCTAAGATTCTGGTACTGGTACTTGTTAGTCTCTCCACTAAAGAAATTCTCAGGAGTCCCTAGAAAATTATAACCTCTAGAGGTTATGGTTTTAACACAGCAAAACCCATACTGATCCTGCTTCAGACTATGATAAAAAAAAAAAAAATCACCTGGCTGGCTTGGAAGCAACTTAGGTTAGATTTTCTTTTTTCCCCACTATTGTTGGAATTGCAACTGACATAGAAAAAGAAAATGTGCAAACCCTCCCCAGGATCCTGAGAAGGAAGAAAGGCAGCAAATTCAGGGACACATGGGAAAGGCACAGGAAGAGGTAATTTGGAAAGATCTAGAAGAGGATATTAGTAACTCCAGTATGAATTCAGAAATAAAAGCATCCGATAAATGAGAGGCAGACACAGCAGTTGAAATGGGCAAGTGAGAGGCTGGTAAGATTGGGAGCCTGATTTTGCTTCCCCCAGGTCTCTATTCCTTTGTTCTCTTATCTATTTGACCCATTTACGGGGTTAAGATGGGTGTTTACATAAGGTCCCAGGTTCCTGGGGTGAAATATGGGTGCTAGCAGCACAACTCCTGTTATTAGAAAAGAGTTTCTGAGGTCAGATTAATAGAAAGATCTGACGGAAAATAGTTTTTATTTATTTATTTATTTATTTATTTATTTATTTATTTATTTATGATAACAGATTTTCTTTATTGCCTGTGAAATTATATCACCCTGAAATCTTTTAAAAGCAATCCAAAAATAACTGTGATTTCTAAATGGAAAGGGTATACCTGTAGAGGCACCACTATGATAATATATTAAAATAGTTCTTGATAAAGACATGAGGCATTTCTAGAATATAATACTCATTTATTTGGTAATTGGAAAGAAAACAGTTTCTATGTCAGCAGAAAAATTAAAATTATGCACCTATATCTACTAACAAACTGCTAACATTATATATAATACATAATATAATATATATTAGATATGGTTATCAAATGAGTTAATTATATTTTATTTTTATTTTTATTAATTTTAATGAGAAAGAAATAGCAATGAGACTGTTTCAAAGCAGGTTAGTAGGACAGCCACAATAATTGATATATTGCATATTTTTGTCTTTGCAGCAGTTATTCAGAATACATGATTTCAGGGTAAATCCTGAGAGGGTTTAACTGACTTTGTCAGATACAAAAGTTACATGATTTTTGTTATATAGATCTTCTTTTATCTTGGCCTTAACCATCCAGTGGAAAAGTCTTACCATGAGGTATGAAAAGTAAAGCCACATTAGTATATTGAGCTGTAAAAGGTCAAGTCAACAACTTTTGGCGTTGCGTATTCTGCTCATAACCCACTACTACTATGGAGCACTGGACTATATTATGTTATTTTGCTGAACATATGCACATACAATATTTGAATGGCAATGAAACACCCATCTCTGACCAAACAAAAAAGGTGGATATAAATAAAGGACCATTTTGTAATGAAAAATATATATACACATATCTGTATATATAAAAATAGTTAGGATAGACATACAACTACTTTCTCTTAGTTCAATGAGAAGAAACATTTGTACTAATGGTGTTTAGAAAAACAGCTTTAGTAGGCATGCACTGAAGTTCAAAATGGACAAAGTGGCTGCAATACAGGTGACAGAGAACAAAATCTGTAAGAACTAGAATACAGTACTTACAGATGAAAAGAAGAAAAATAGGGGAATAGCAGCTCTGACTGCAGTAGGGTCAGAGAAAGAGGATTAGCAATGTGGACATGACGTCAGATATGAATTCACTTCCTTGGGTTATTTGTACTTTGAATTATATGAGGGACAATGGTTTCATATTTATGTCAAGAGTTCCCAAATAGTGCTGAACATGTGGTAGGATTTAATGACAAGAACAAATGGCAAATTTGCAGATAGGATTTTAAAATATTAAGAAATTCTCTCAAATGTACTGGTATAGAAGATCTGTAATTTAAAATGAGGAATTTACATAAAGTGCTGAGAATATAGATTTATGCAATAACTTTGTTATAAATATATTCATCTATGCATATATATTAGTATTTTAAAATTTAATTTTGCCAATGTGCACTTTTTCCTGTTGCATTTTATTTTTCCATATATATCTATCTTCCCTACAACACAGTTCACATGACTGCAAATCATAGCACCCCACCGCTAAGCCTGATCGAAGGTCTTCCTGACGACTCCAGGTTGCCGCTTTCCCTGGACACGTAGTTATCCATGGGTGGCGTCTGAATTTGTCCCGGCCCCCTGGGTTCTTGTACTACGTTTTCCCTACTAACACTGTGCTGGAGCATGGCTTTCAAACCATCCCTTGGAGACTCCAGGCAGAGGACAAAATGAATCCAATTCACCATTGCTTCTATAGTGTGATGCAGACCTGACCGGAAGAGAGTACAGCCACTCCTGAGATACCATGAAATGTAATGGGTATGGTGAGACAGAAGCTACGATTGTCCTAAGCCCTTAGGTGCTGGTGTTCTTACAAAACACAGTCCTGTACTTCAGAGTTAATGCAATACAGTACTAGTCCTCTCTTTTTTTTTTTTTTTTCCTTTGTTTCCACAACTAATACATCAGATGTAAATCTGGTTATTATTTTAAAATAAAGAAATTGAAAATATAGTATCTTTGTTTCTGAGGAAATTACATCTTGTGCAATAAATCAGAGAAAACTGTATGAGAACTACACAGCTACAGTGAATCTAAAATTCGCTCAATTACTTGAGTGAACAAATTTGTGACTCTGTATGAAATCTTCATATCACTGATATAATCCTATCAGTGAGAAACTAACTTGGTGCTGTTCATAACTAGGCCCAAGCACAAAACCAGGGAGCCAGGAAGCAAAAATAACAATAACCTGTCCTATGTATAAAATTGATTTGATTACCTCCAAATAAAATAGTGAATACCAGATTTCCTATGCTGTTAAATCTGTTAGTTGCCGTACAGTATGCCTCCATGCTCTGTACATCAGTGACAATGCCAAACTTAGTTGTGCTGTGAATTGATAATTATGCTCAAAATAGTAGCTGCTGTTTCCACAGGCAAGGCGTGTAGGTTTTCTTACACTGCCTATGCCACATGATCCTTTATTGAAAGTTCCAAACAGCAATTTGGTAATAGTTGCAAGGTAAGTGCTATTTTTGTATTGTCACTTGATAGACATAATGAGAAAGAGACTGGGGTGTTCAAATCTTGCAGCTCTGGTTTAAGAGATATAATAAATAGCTATTATATATACTTTTCCCTTAAGGAAATAAATATTTTAATTTGACATTTTACTCACTTATAGTCAAATATACACTAGTCAGTTTTTTTTTTTTTCTTTTCTTTTCTGTGTTTAGGAGAAAGTCTACGGAGTCTACATGGTCTCACTATGTAGGTCGGGCTCATAGTGATCCTCCTGTTTTCAGCCTCCCAAGTTCTGGGATTGTAGGCACATGCCACGATGCCCAGTATTCACTTATCATCTTTTAATGTGAGAACACAAATTCCTTCTACTTCTTAAGCACTTGCTAAATGTTAAATTTGTTATGAAATTTAAGTGCCCCATTAGGCACTCAAAATGTAACTAATAAACTAAGAGCAAATTAATTGATGGTATAATTTGAAAAGATGCAAGAAGCATTCAGACAGAAAATTTCAAAATACAGTGTAACTTACTGTGTAGGATAAATAAGAAAAAGGAAGTTCAAACTCCCTGAAAAACTTGCTGAATGATTTGAAGTAGGAGGGTCATTAAATGAGGTACAGTCTTCTCTGGAGGAAAAAAGGGGTAGAGAGAGGCAAGAAATTGTTTCCCTTGGGACCTGCCTAATTTTTCCATGTAGAAGAGTCAAGGAAATTAGAAGAGCAGGCTTGAAGAACAGAAGAGAAAGTAACTAGGTACACAGCACTATTGTTGAGAAATTGATGGTTCACACTTTTTGATACATTATTTCCCCAGCTATAGGGATCACGCTTTCTTTTTACACTTTGACCAATGTTTCTACTTCTTCATGATCTAGGTCAGCCTTGCTATTATGTGGACAGTCTAAGGAGCAAGCAGATATTTGGCCATTTCTTCTTGTCCAATAGTAATGTTATTCTTCTCACACAGCGTTAGATTCATACCACAGCATGACAAAAAATGAAGTGTAGCTGAATGAAGAAAGTAGTGAATATAGCTGGGGAGATAGCTCAGTAGAATAAGCACTTGCCTGGCAAATGCAAGGTCCTGAGGTTAATCCCTGGTACTGAAAACAAAAGAAAACAGTAAATACAATAAGACTAGAGACTGAAGAGAAGCTGAGCTTGAAAACTGGGAGAATGTGATGTGAACGTGAAAAATGGAGTCCATAATTAATGTAAAAAAGGCAAAGAAGGTGGACACACAGAGCAAGTGAAGATAACTGTTTGCTTTTTCTATTTTTAAATGGAGCATTTAAGCGTGGGATAATAAGCAAGCTTTTCTTCAATACTCTTCAAAATACACTTGCACAACTTGCACAATGTATACACACAATACTTTTATATACAAAACATTATCTAGTTTAATGCATGTGCTTTTTGCATCCTAAACTTCAAAGTCACTTCTTTATGATTTTTTGGTAAAATTAAACCTCAGCAGAGGAGGCAGTTTAAAGGTTGGAGAAGAAAATAGAACCTAAAAGAAACTGACATGCAGTGTTAATACCAAGCACGAGATGTGGAGGAATATTTTTAGTTTGTTAAATAAAGATTTATAGTAATGAAGAAAGGATATCTCTTTAATATTTGCTTATAATTGTTTTTAACATTTTTCATATATACAACGATGCATGTCAAAAATGAGAGCAAAATCAAAATAGTCTTGCATTTATTTTATATTTGGAGGAGATAACAAAATACATACCTTATTTTAAGTAATAATTTCTCCCAAACAAGACTGCGGTATATACTTAGTGACCTACAGTACTAATAAATAAGATGATGGTAGAATATAGGAAGTAAGAATCAAGACTGAAAAGGGAATGGGAAATAAATAATGGTAACCGAATGGCATGATGAAAGGAAACATACTGGAAATTGCAGGTGCAGCAGGGTCCTTAGAGCTCCTACTTTTACATCTTGTCTTTAATTGTAAGACAAAGAAGAACTGAGATATGTGATTGAAAGAAAAATTTAATGCGGAATAAGAGGTCAAAACTGTATGAAAAAAAAAAAAAACATTTGATGAAATAAAACCCCAGAGATAAACAAAGAGAGAGTTTTATTTGTTTATAAACAAATAAAAGGAGAGATGTTTTGACATTCGAGGAGGAAGATTCTGAAATGAGAGGGAGAAATACAAAAGTAAATAGAACTTTCTTTGCATAAGAATGAAAAATTTGGAGACGTGCATGAAGTACCCAGTTTTAAATCAATGTTATTAGATACACTGGAAATACTTCTATCTGTGTCAAAAGATTGCTAGTTAGATATGAACAAAGACATAGAAATAATCATCTTCCTATGATGTAATTGAAATAATAGTAAAAGTTTTAATGACATTTACAAAATCTTTTAGAAACCAGGTTTCCACTTTTGAGCTTTTGATTATCATAGTATTTTAATATTATAATTACAGCATGTCAGTACTCTATTTAAAGTGTAATTATCAAAGCTCAGAGGAAAGTGATTCTTATGCATCCATAATTTCATACAATATAATTTTAGAGTTTGAGCTATTTTTATGTTGTCATTTTAGTCATAGAAACATAGTTGAAAGTCTAGAGACTTGTATTTCTCTTTTTTCAATAGGCTTTTAAGATAATGTTTGCTTTTGAAGTGGCCTTGTCATGAGGTATACATTTATCTGAAATAAGATCAATTGCTTTGGTGAAATGAAAGAGTTCATGCAGTTTTTAGAACCATATCTAAACACCAAAGCTCTATCATCTTTTGAAAAAAGGAGTTTTGTCTAATTCTTTAATGGATGCCATTGTCTGTAGAACGATGACAATAACTCCAATTATAGTTCCTGGTAGGCGCATTACTGATTTGCCTGAGTGTCTGCTTACATGCCGTCCTGAAGAAGCTCTCCCCAACCCCGCTATATAAAATGCCTCTCAGCAAAGCACAAGTTATTGGCAACAAAGCCTTTGCCTGGAAATAGGCTCTTTCGTGCTGAATCGACAGCTGCTGTTAGGATATAAAACATACACTTGAGACAATAAAGATTTTAGTGGGCGTGGGGAGAAACTTAGATTTTTTTAAAAAATAGCCTCTGTTTCAAGGGATCCTTTGAAAAGATAATCAAAAGTAGTCCTACTTTTTTAAGTGAAGAATTGCAGGGCTTCTGGCGTCTTTCCCTCTTGTGGTTCTTCCTTTCTTTCTTCACGATCTTTGCTACTTCCTACTTTCTTCCATCTTTTGTTCATACCTCTGTCCCTCCTCCTCCTTTTCTCCTCCTCCCTTGCTCCTTTTCTTCCTTTTTTTCTGCTTTCCTTGTTGCATTCATTCATCCAGCAACATATGTCACTAAAGGTCCTGACCATTGTGGGTACCAAAATCAAGTAAGTAATGGTCTGCAGTCTTAAGATACATTCAGTAAACAATGAATATCTTTTTACCTTTTGAAGGACGACATGCTGTTTGTAGTGTGTTAGAAGTAAACTACTATAATCAGATTAGGTAATACAGCATACGTCTTTGTTTTAGACACATGAAGTGAGAAGGAAATACTGAGCTTGATGTTCTTGTAAGATTCATGACACATCCGTAAGATAATGAAAAGATACACGATACACATATATAAGAAAACTTACTTTCTGTAAAAACTATTTTTTCAAATGTCTTCAGCCAATGTCCTATCTTACTACTGAATTTTTGTTTAAATAGACTTCTCTCATTCGTCATAAATTGTGGATAAATTTGTTGGCTAATGGACTCTATTTGTTTCTTACCACTAATGAATCTAAAGTCTAAGTTCTAGGACCCCAGAAACTAAGCCATATCTAACAGTATTTTCCAGCATTATACATGGAAGATACTGAGATAAAATTGCAGAAACCTGTGTCTTTTTCAAGCAGTTCTGATCCATAAGAGAATGTACTTCCCCTTGTATCCTCCTTAATGAAAAATTGTCACCAGGATCTTAACATGTTGGAGCAGAGTAGAGAAGTGGGGTGGTTTGTGCAGAGATAAGGTGCCCCCCTTTGCTTTGCTTTCTCAGAATTCTTTTATGAAAGCATTCCCCTCCGTTCCATATGTCCCACTCTGTAGCTAGGTAACCAGAGCAAAGTAGGACCAGAGGGGAATGGCTGCAATTCCACTCTTGTAGGGAGAGGAAAAGCGATGGAAGGAAGGAGACAAAGCAGGACAAAGCTCATTGCTGTATAGAAATTCAGGCGCAGATTCATTATTATAACATGTAATTGCAGCATTTCGTTGAATGCTTTTCCATTTAAAAGAAAATATATTCAGAAAAGTTACTATTAGGACACAATGAAGGAGAACTAGTCAACTAAAGAAGGTAGCTATCTTATTTTTTCTAAGGGCTATCATTTAGTTTGAGATCAAATATATTTACTTTAGATTGAAATGAAATAACCGAAAATCCCAGAAGCATTTCATGTTCAAATAATGTGAACTTCGGTGTTACAGATATCAGTGCCGGAGTGGGACATAGTAATCCTTTATGGCAACATCTCACGACATGCAGTTGGGCTGACTCAACTCTGTGGGGCCATCTCCGTCTTTAGCACTGAATAGGCAGTATGCTGACAACGTGCACTAGTGTGCGATGTTCCTGATTTGTACCATGCACTAATTGCGTCGGCGCAAATATTCCTAGCATTGCTATTCCAAGTTTATAAAGAATTAGAACATGCCTCTCAGAATTCTTGAAAATGTAACTGTTGCCTCAGGTGCACGGTTGGCCAAGATGACCTTCAGACGCTCATCAGCTAACACAGAGCCTGGGAGACTCGTGCGCTAAGTGCGTGCTGCATTCTGTCGATGGATTTTAAAGCAATCCTCAAGGGAATATTTGATTTTCCAGTCCCATCATCGTCTTACCTTGGGGCACACTATTTACAACAGAAGCGTAGGAGAGGAGGAGGCACTAGGGAAATAATAACACAGTTACTTCATTATAAATTCCACAGACATCCCCCAAAGTAGATTTCAAAAACTGTTGGATTACAAATGCAAGTGTGGTTTTTCATGTCAAAGGGACACTAGCGACTCTTCTACTGTAATGTGTTATCTTATTACTCAACTAACATTTTGTAAGACAGGAAATTAAAGAGAAGTGCGTATGTTGGCATCGAGGTGCACAAAGGACATTTTCAATGAGTTCAATATGCTAAGCCTTACTTAAGTTTATATTAGCTACCACTTATTTTTACAATTTTTTTTTTCATTTTAGCAGTTTTTAGTTAGAAGTTGCACACAGGAGTTCTTCATTCCTGAATCTTCTCAATCGTTTCTTCTTTGTATTTGTCCTTTTCCTCTCCCACTTGGCAAGACTTCCTTTCTATTCCAGGATCTTCTTGTGGTCTTCGTCTAGTTTTAGCCTGGTGATAACCCACCTTGCTGGGGTGAATGCCCACGTGGACAGTTGTGCCGTTAGCCCTTCCCGCTGACCCTGTTCAGTGTAGGTGACACTTCTTCCTGTAGAGCTGGACTCCTTTGCCACTCTGCTGACCTTCACGGTGTCCTCGCACAACCTGGACTTCATCATATGGTAAGAAGATAAAACAGAAGTGAGAAGGGCCAAAGTCTAGCCTTGGTCTGCCCCTGCCTGCAGAAGGGAATTCTGTGTCTCCTGTTCTGGATTACCTGAGCGTCTTGGCTTCTAAAGGAATTAAGGGAAAGAGTTTAAGAGATCAAACGAGCTGGCTGCAGCCATCTTCAAAAGAACATTCATTGCATAATTACTTGAAAATATCCAAGTTCTGGAAATTTGGAAGAGAGTGGAAGAAGCCAGGTGCTGTTTTAGGAAGAGTAGGGAAGCTGGACAGTGCTCTGATGCTACACCTTCAGGGGAAAATGCTTAAGGAAAGTTCTGCTGAACGTTGGCAAATGCAACTAGCGCCACACCTACCTCTCCCACTGCTTATTTAAGAGATTTCAGGAAATCTCTTCCCTGTTTACTTTCCAAGGCTGTGGAATGAGATTGACATTCACATTAAGATGCATAAGCCAAGGCTTGCCCAAATGCAGCCCGCCTTTATTTTGGTTGTTCCTATTTTGAAGAAAAGTAAAAGGAGGTTTGCAAATTATTAGTCCAGAGGAGAAATAGATGCCAGCCAGTTCTATGACTTCATCTTGTTATAAAATCATAAATATTTCTATAGATACATTAGTATGTTATTCTGAGCACAAAGGAAGTAATTTTCATGAGACTTTAAAATTAAAGTATTTGATATAATTAACATTAAAGTAGTGCATAATTAGCATATGATTAAAAAGTGGAATATACAGTTCTTTCCTACCTGATTGTCAGTACTATTTTCCAAGTCACAAAAAAAAAGTTACCGCTGCATTTTTATTCTGAAAATAATGTGGCTCTATTTATTATTCTTCAATGTCACTTTTTAGAATACTTGATAGTTTTCACTTATACTAGACTATCAACTGGACATTTTGAAACTCAGCTAAAATAATTTAGCCAGCCGGGCGTGGTGGCACATGCCTGTAATCCCAGCACTCAGGAGGCTGAAGCAGGAGGTTCGGTGCGAGTTTGAGACCAGCCTGGGATACGAAAGTGAGCTCAAGGCCAGACTGAACTGCATAGCGAGACCCTGTCTCAAAAAGACAATAAATAAATAAATAAATAAATAAATAAAATAATTTAGCCATGTTTCCTCAAATATTACAATTTATATTCTTAAATATATCAGGTGCATTGTCTGATACTGACCTTTGTAAGAATAAAATTTCATGTTGATTATCATGATTATGCACAATTACTTTTCAAGCAACTGGTGAAAAAATATTTTAAGTATAGCCAACAAAGCTTTGATTTACAGCCCTTTACAAATATAAATAGCACTTTAGGGGCAGAGTTCATGATGTATGGCAAACACAGGCTAACATAATCAGCACTTGTGTGTATTTGACTGTAGAACATGTGTTCATGTTAAGAACCCCCAGAATTAAACCAACAGTTCTGACATATTGGAACCAGCCAACATCTTCTTTGAGCCTTCTTTCCTTCATCATTTCTGGCAGCATGCTGGGCTGTACTATCTAATTTTCCATGCACTGAAGTCACTAAATACAAGGCAGTAGCTCCAGAGAGATCCTGTTTGTCTCTGGTTTCTCTGAGTATGTGTTGGCACCACGTGTCCATGGAGGGTCGTCCATTAACAAGGAGGACATTAGCATCATGCTCTCAGGCATGTGGTCTTTGTCTTTTTCCCTTGCCCCTCAAATCAAACTCCTCATGCAGTGGTCCTTCACTGACAGTGGCAGATATTTATCTTTAATTTTCGGAAGTTTGCTCTTTGAACATCTGTACCATATGATGAGAAAAGACAAAATTCAGAAATTCAGCTGTGTAGACATATGGATTCCTCAACATTGTAGTATATTTGATATAAGACCATGAAACAAATGTTTTTAAAAATGTGAACCTTTCATTATTCTTTCTTTCTTCCTCCTCCTCCTCCTCCTCCTCCTCCTCCTTCCTTCTTCTTGTTTCTCTCTCTCTCTCTCTCTCTCTCTCTCTCTCTCTCTCTCTCTCTCTCTCTCTCTCTGTTTTGGAACCAGGGTTTGAACTCAAGACCTTGAACTTGCCAGAGTCCATTATTCTTAAATAAAATATGCATAAGTTTGTCTCGGATAAAGTTTGTTAACCTGCTATCCCTTTTTGAGTCAGAGGCATAAATCAGTTTTCTTATGTGTCTTGGTTAGTGTTCTCCATTATTCAGGCAAATTCCTGATGTCAGAATTAGGGGAGGGAAGACTTAACTTGCTCACACTTGTGGAGGTTTCAGTCCCTATTTGTCTGACTCCAAGGCAGAGTGACAGAGGGCAGTAGTGCATGGCAGGAAGAGATAGCAAAGGCAGCGAGAGCGAAAAGGGAGGAGCAGCAGAGGGCAGCCTCTTTCCCTCACTTGTATTATATATTAGCTGCTGGCCCCAAGGTGGGTGTAGCACCCAAACTCGTAATCCCAGCATGGGGACATGAATCAACCAAAATTTCTAGAAACCTGCCCCATGACTACATAGGGTTTTGAGGGGACATCTTGATGCTGACTGCATGTAAATTTATAGTTGCAGAGCTTCTGGGTTAGAATTTACTATTTATTAAAATGAAATAAATTATATGCTCACTGTATGCCAACAATATGGATATGTTTACCACATAGATATCCATGTTTTCAGTATGTCCATTCTGCATTAGTGAGGGAATACAAAAAGAAACAACTCCCACTGATAGGCAGGAGATGGAAATACTCATTTGCGATATTTTGCTGGTAGCCAGAGGTGAAACTACCGCTGAGGTCATTACTTCCGGACAGCCATGAGGCTGATTCCAGAGTGAATGAGATAAAAGAATAATAAAGTTAGGACAAGAGCCAAGCATGAAGTTTACCTGCTGCTACCCATGAAGAGACCTGTGGATTTACAAATGAGGTTTGAAGAATAAGCAAGAGTTAGATGTGAAAGATTTAGGTTTTATTTTAATGGTGACGAGATGCCACTGGAGGGTATGGAAGCTTATTTTTGATTTATATTTTAAAAGTGTCACTCTGTGTCTGCATGGATAATAAATTCCAAGAGAGCAGGCTTGGGAAGATAGGAGCCACCTTGATCTGCTTGGGTTTTCTGGGTTGGATGACCTGTGCCTGGGACTGAGTGGCATCATTCGAAAGCAAGACTTGGTTAGGTTCAAAATATACTTTTAGGATGGGCCCAAAACTGCTTCTTCTTCATCCATTTTCTTCATGGTTTAAGTACAAGTAAGTCAGGTTCAATGATTCAACGGATTTCTCAAGTTCTCCTCCTTGCTGAGTTCCAAGTACATCCTCTACCTTGGGGCTACTGCCAACCCCAGAAAGCAACACCCATGTTGTGTTCACAAACCAGGAGGTCCCCTCTCCCCGCTGATCCTTTCACTTTCTCTTCCCTTTCATAGGTATTCATGTCAAGGGCGTTCGTGAGTGCATATCCTCTGCCCTAAGATTTCTTTTTGAATTTTTTTCCAGAACCTGCAATGAACACACAGTTTTTGAAAAAAAAAAAAAAGCAAAACGAAAACAAATGGAAATGTCAAACCTCATAAAACTGAGATGCTAAATGGCCTTTACAAAAGGATGTCAAGAAGTAGAACTAATCTGCTATAATTTGTTGTGGTGGTTTTGTCCTGGGGATAGTGGGCCTCACAGCCTTAGCGAGCTCTAAGACACTGAGCTACACCTCCATCCTGATATAATCTTGAAGTTGCAGTAATTTGTGACTGAATATTTCTCATATTTCTTACCTCTTACAAGGTAAAGATTACCTTATGTTAATCATTGAAATAAATAAAAATTGGCAAATGAAAATAAAATATAAAATCAGAGTAGATCTGGGCATGATGGCACATGCCTGTGATGCCAACACTTGGGAGGCTGAGATAGGAAGATCGCCATGAGTTCGAGGTCAACCTAGGCTATGTAGTGAGTTCAGGCTGGACTTTGCTATTAGCAAGACCCTTCTAAAAAAAAATCAGAATATAGTCATTTAAAATAAACTTTCATTCTCTCTTTTCCAACATAATTTTCTTCAATACACTTGATAGAAAAGCTTACTGCTTTAGTTTGTCTATAAAGTTTTAGGCACATGTCTTAATATTTAGAGAATTAACAAATTACTAAAATTCGTCATATACTATAAATATTTTATTTTGATACTATTTTGTTACTTCATTACTACTTTTACTTTTTTTTTTGGTCTTTTTGAGACAGGGTCTCACTACGCAGCTCAGGCTGGCCTCGAGCTCACTTTTGTAGCCCAGGCTGGTCTGGAAATCACACTGATCCTCCTGCCTCAGCCTCCCAAGTGCTGGGATTACAGGAGTGCGCCACCACGCCGGGCTACTTCATTACTACTTTTAATAAATTGTACAAGTCTAGTTGACTCCCCAGTCTCACATTCACCACTCTTTTACCCTCTGTCACTTCTAAGTGTAACAGACCTGCAAGGTTACTGTTGCTTCTGCCATGTGGAGAGATAGGATCCCCTGTCACTTTGCTGTCTTCAGAGACCCTGGAAGCATCCCCCTGGAAGTAGTGATTTCCTACAGTTTGAGAAGTGGAGTATTCTTTAAGTGAATTGTTCCTTATGAATTCCAATTTACCTACACAAATCTCCAATACATATAGAACTTGTACCACACAATATCTTTATATTGAAAGAAATTGCATTCTGATTGCCCTTCATGTTGCAGTTTCAAGGTTAAAATTTGAAGAAACATAGTCAAAGCAATCAATTCTAGAATCACACTGTTTTGGTTTAAGATGATAATAGGAAAGGTGTGTGAGTAAGATGACCTGGGGTCTGCTGGATGCTCATTTGACCAAGAGACCATGCCTAGCATATGAGTGAGATTATCTGGTGCCCATGGGACCCTGATTGAAGCCAGAACACAGGCCTCAAGTGTTTGCTGTGGAACCCTGTGGCAGAATTCCCTGGAGAGAGGATAGAGGCAATACCCACCCAGCTGATGGAGGAGCAGAACATCTTGCCAGAGCGGCACCAAAGGTTCACTTCCAAAGACTGCAGCAGAAAGGAATGGAGCTCAGCAACCAGACCCAAGTCACACCCACCTGGACAAGTTTGAACTTAGTAGATCCAGACCTGGTATTAAGGTAAGAATTCTGCCAAAGCTCTACATCAAAGGTCAGAAGACAGACCGATACAGAATGACAAAGAGGAGAAAAGGCACCCTTAGGCCCCAGGCTCACACAGAACAAATACAGGAGACAATAGAATAGAAGAAATTGGAAGTCACACACCTGCAATCTGAGATACTAGCATCTGAAGTAAAGAAACGACTGCAGAAAAGTATAGAGCAAATCAGATCAGAAATAATTTCTGAAGTAAAAAAAGAAATGATAACTATAATGAAAGAGATAGTAAATCCTCCTAAAGAAGATATTGATAAAAAATAGAGAAGAATAGAAAAACGTTGGAATCCATGAATAAGCAGCATAGGAAAGTAATAAAATGCAAGAAGCAGATTCAAAGTGCTATACAGGGAAAGAAAACCTCATTCACAAGCTGTGAAAACCATTTCAATGAAAGTAAAACTAGACTTAGGCATCGATGCACCTAGTGAAAAGGTAAGAATAAATAAAAAACAACTAGGGTGCAAGAAAAATGGATTCAACAACTGCAAGATGGTGCAAAGATGAACAACATAAGACTAATAGGCATCAATGAGAAAGGAGTCAATACAAATGATATAAAAAGAATATGGACAGAAGTAATAGTAAAAAAATTCCCAAATATAAGGAAACAATCTGGCATTCAGGTAATGGAAGCATATAGAACTCCAAATAATATCAACCTAGTTAAGACCACACCCAGACATAAAACAATCAAGATTCTAGAAATTCAATACAGGAACAGTATACTAAAAGCCACTAGAGAAAAGAAACAGGTCACATTTAAAGGAAAACCCATCAGAATAATGGCAGATTTGTCTTCACAAGCCATCAAGTCAAGAAGAGAATGGAGTAAAGTGCTACCAGTCTTGCAAGAAAACAAATTACAACCCAGACTGATATACCCTGCAAAACTCTCTTTAAGTTTAATGAAGAAGTGAAATACTACCATGGCAGAGAACAACTAAAGAATTTTATGATGACAAAGCCAACCCTACACAGACTACTAAAAGATGTTTTACGGAAGAATCAAAATGATCATGACTCCATGAAGGACAATGGAAGGAACCAGCCAAATAGAGCAAACAATTAAACACAGAGAGAATGAGGTATATGAAACAGTCTTTCAGTTAATCTTTGGTATACAGCAGCAAAACATTTCCAGCAGCATATTCTACAAATGGACTTCTCCTGCACCCTATGGGTCATGATTCTGTCCAGTTCTACAGAGTGAATATCAAGGAAAAGCAGTAACTCAGTCTCACAAGTGACATCTGGCCAACAGTATGCATCACGGACACTGTCTATGTCAATGAAATACTAGAAGTTTTTGCAATATGTTATACCTAAACTGTTGGAAGTGCTGGTCATATATTTGTCATTCTGGTATTTATCTTATGTTTTATTCTTAGTAATACTTTACTATCATGAAAACTTTTTCTTAGTTTAATTGTTTTGAAATAATAAATTTTGAATTAATATTTAATTAATTTTCTGAATACCATTTAATCTTAATTTTCGTTTTAAGATTTATACTGTATGTTTGACTTGCAATCTGCTTATAAGCTATGATATAATATTTTCTCCTAGTATTAGAGAATTTAAAAAACATATTTCCATTTTACATTGACTTTATGTTGCCTCTTTCTTGTCTTTTATACACAAATAGGTCTTTTTTCTTTCAGTCCTTTGAATTAATTAGTCTAGTTTCTTACACACTTTTTATCTAATGTGGAATAAGATGATATTGAATTTTGTCCTTCGATAGCTAATTGTTTATATATATGCTTTAATGATTGTTTTTCTTTTACAATTAGTTTTGGACAATTTATTTTTTGTGTATCTTGGTATGGTTTTATTCAAATTTCTTGTTCAAAAGTTTTCCTTTCTTTGGAAATGTGTTATAATTTCAACTAACCTCAGAAATTTGAAATATTTAAATATTTATTGCCTACCCCTTTCTATGTTGAGAAATATAATTATATGAATATAAATTTCTTGATTCTAGCACAGAATAAATTATTGCATGACTGATATATAAATGCTTTCTTCTTCATTTGTATTTTACACAAGTATTATTGTTATATTCATTTAAGTTTGTAAATAATTTACTTATAATGTTCAATCTATTATTAATCTCATGCTATTTATTCATTTGAGAAATATTTCTCTAAAATTCACTTTGTTTACATATCTTTAACATCTTAATATTTGTCTACAATTTTAATGTACTATATAATTATTTATTTTCAATAAAGATAATGAGAAAAAAATAAGATGACAATATAAGAAAGAAACTGTAGAATGCATTTGCTTTATAGAGGAGTGTTTGGATTTCAGCAAAATCTTACCATGTAGATTCGTCTGTCTTTGTTCTTCTTCTACAAATTATGATCTTAGGTGATTTTTTTGAAGGACTCCTGCCCTTGTAAATCCTCTAGAATAAATTGGTTTTATCAAACCAAATAACTCTAATTTTTGGAAGAGGGAGCAAAAATTTGACATGGATACCATTGAACCAAACATTTAATAAACTGTATAATCAAATATATATGTTGTGCACTGTAGACAGGCCATCATAGGTAGGCTGGAGTCTTTTGTTTCAATAATCTAGCCATGGAGGAAAGAAAATAAATAAAAGCAGCAACACAGGAGCAAGACTCTATTGAGACCTTTCTCGATATCCCTGGGCCCTTTGGAACCGAAAAGAATTGAGGCGATTGAGTACTTGAATTACTAATTGAATTGCTATTGTGGAAGGTAATTCATTTTATGTTACTAGGAGATATGACTAGGCAGGAAAATTGACACAAATGCATAAATTATTAATCATGCTATTTTATTACAACATATTTGCCATTTGTTCTCTATGTACATCACTAAATAAATTGGAGTCATCATGTTTTAAGTTGTACCTGAAGAATTCATTCTTCCATCAGACAAGTATTTTGGAAGTTTTGATCATTAGACAATGTTTAAGAAAAGGGCAGGGGAGTGTGTGAACCAGTCAAGCAGATTCCTGGCCTGGTAGATTTAGTTATTAACCATTCAACTTTAAAAATAAACTATAGAGCTGGGCATGGTGGCTCACGCCTGTAATCCCAACACTCGGGAGGCTGAGGCAGGAGGATCGGTGCAAGTTCAAGACCAGCCTGGGCTACAAAAGTGAGCTCAAGGCCAGCCTCAACTGCATAGTGAGACCCTGTCTCAAAAAGACAAAAAAATAAAAAATAAAAAAATAAACTATAGAGCTGATGGTATAGCTTAGTGAAAGAGTACTTGCCTACCACATAACCTGGCTGTGATCCTCAACAGTACATTAAATAGATAGATACTCAAAATAAAACAAATTAGACATTATAAAGTCCATGTAGTTCTTTTTAAAATTTTTGTCAATTGTAAGATTTTTTAAGATGTTGACAATAAGCTTACTTTATTTTTTATTGTACATGGTTGCAGTATATAAACAATTACATGTCTTGTGGGTATTTGTTTTTTCTTTACTAGAAGATATTTAATTTCTTTATTTTTTCCTCTTTTTATTGAATTTAATAAGAAACAACAATGTGACAGTTTCAAAATACGCTAGTAGTACATTTCTAGTATTTGATACAATGCATATTGTTGTCCTAGTAGTTATACATAGCACAGGGTACAAACATGATAATTTTTCTAATCATTATTGGCACAAAAAATTGTTCTCATTGAACTAAGAGAAAGTAGTTGTACACACAATCCAGTGTTCCATAATTGCAGTGAGTTATTGACAAAAACTGGCAATGATGGAAGCTGTTGATTTAAGCCTTTTACAGCCTAGCATACTCAGCATACTTATCTAGCTTTATGTTTTATGTCTCGTGGTTCAACTTTTCTACTGGGTAGTTAAGGGGAAGTTAAAGCAAGACCTATAGAACAAAACATAGAACTTTTCCTACAATTTTG
This sequence comes from Myocastor coypus, assembly GCA_004027025.1. Taxonomy (NCBI): domain Eukaryota; kingdom Metazoa; phylum Chordata; class Mammalia; order Rodentia; family Myocastoridae; genus Myocastor; species Myocastor coypus. The sequence goes on from PVJA010005994.1 coordinate 27,779, forward strand.
TATATGCTTAGATTTCTAAATTGCTGTGTAAAAATGTGTAACTGCTTTTATCACATTCTATAGAGATTTATTAGGATATAAATGATTGATAGATAATATGAATTCCAAGTTAACTCTAAGATGCTTGATACTCAGAAAAACAGTAATGTTATGCTCAAGTACCTACATTATAAAGTAATAGTATTACTGAACTTTTCTTCTGGAGGGTTAAGAATATGTTTACAGACCAAAAATTGGAGGAAAAGAAGGGTTACAAGGATAGTCAATATTTTGGCCCTAGCCCTTCAAGGTCAATGAGGACTCAGGACATAAGAGAACCTGTGCTATAATAACCTATAACTCAGTGGTTTCCCAAATTTTCTGTTCAAGGAGATTATGGGGCTACAGAAGAAAGGGATTGAAAATATACAGTGTACCTAAGGAGAGTCACCTAGAGAGGAAACATTCTCTTAGGCTTTCACAGAGAGCCAACTGGTCAAGCAATGGCTGTGACTTATCCAGATGGCTGATACCCACAACAGTTATACAAAGCACTGTACATGGTGCCAAGGTAAATCCTGAGGGATTTGACTGGTCTTACAAGTATTTGAGGATCTTACCTATATTTGTAATTTGAAGAGTGTGAAGGTCTTAAAACATGAGCTTATATAAAATAACATTAAAACTTCAACTTTGAAACCTTATTCTACAGTTTTCTGAAGACGCTCAGAAGTCAGATTTATAACAATGCAAATCTAAATGATTTCTGAGAAATATAATTATGTTTAAATTATGACTTAAAATGATGTTCACATGAGTCTTTTGACCTTCTAAAGATATAGAAAAAATAAGAGGAAAAGAAAAAATTAGTTTTTGTGTACTGATGTCATAAAATGTAAGGTATTAATAAAACAAAAATTATCCATTGGAGTTGGAATTCGAGGTCAATAGACTGCATTCTCAATTTCATTTGGTGATATTCTGTTTGAAGTATGTGAATCGAGCCTGTCCTTAAACTAGAAAACTATGATTATAATATTGACTGCATAAACCAAAAGAACGTCTTGATTTTATGATGTTCTCTAAGTCAGTTTCACTGCCACTGTGAAACTCCTTGACAGGAGAACTCCCTGAGTCCTGGCTGGAGGTACAGCACCCTGGCTTGGCACCACTGCCACAGCCCAGGTAGAGCCGCAGTTTCTACTCTGAATGTCAGTGTTCACCACCTGCTCATATACATTCACTGGTATTTTTCAAAAAGTTAAAATATAAGCACGTCCCATTGTTTTTTAATAAAAACATATGTTATGAAGTTTCCAGTTCACTTTCAGTGTATAGATTATGCTAAGATGGTCTCACATTAAGATTCATGTCTATTTTCATTGATTTTTATTAACAGTACTATTTATTCGCAGTACTATTAAAATACTATACTAATGTATTCACATTTAAAGAGAGCTCACCACAATTGCAAAGGTCACATTTACAAGAAAATGCCTGACTTTTGTCAGTATTAAAACTCCAGAGACCTATGCACTAAAAAATAAAGAAATACAGTAAAAATATTTCAGTAAGCCTCTCAGGATATCTTTTTTGAGGATAGAATTAACAGAAATCCAACAATGTGAAAAATGATTGCAGAGGCTAAGAGCATACAATTGAAAATAGTAAAGCCTTCATGTAATTCCGTATTTTTAATTTCATTCTTTCTCTCTCCATGACTTTAATGGCAATTTCATACTTTTAAATAGTTAATTTCACCTGAGAACCACGAGGGTAGTGAATCTTTACCTTAGTAACTGATAACTGTGGACTATTCAACCTTGATTTTGAAGTGAATCATGCTACTTCCAGTTCAATCAATAACATATGATGCATTTTGTATTCCTACCCATAAGTGATTTTACTATTAATGAATGGGACAAGTGTCCTAGGGTGGCTGTAAACCTTGGAACTTTCTATCCTCTATTAATTCACTCTATTAATCCAAAAGGTGGGTACCCAGACGGTTATGGAGGATGGGCCCCAGCATTCAGTTATGTGTAGCTCCTAAGTTAATGATGATAGCTCCAATATACTGTGCCCTTGATATCTGCTAGCTATTAGGCTAAGTATCTTTCTATGTTATTTCTTAGTCTCACAAATACTAGTCTTTTGTGTGAAGTGGGGTTTGGGGTGATTTTTTTGTATTTATTTATTTTTTCTTGTTTCAGAACCTTTGTTTGTTTATTCACTTATCAGGGCTGGCGCAGCATGTGGTGCCGGGGATCGAACCGTGGCCCCTGAAGCCGCCCAAGCTTTCCCAAGCAAGCACTTTAGACCACTGAGCCATCCTGCCGGGCCCCTGGGGTGATTAAGTAATCTCTTCAAACAATAGAGTTAGCAATGACAGGATCCGGATTTGAGCCAGTTATGTCTGACTCCAAAACAAGAGTGATCACACCCAGCATGCTGTCCTGTATGCAGTAGTTGTTCAGATCTAAGGGGGTCTCGGTGTGTGCTCATTAGCAAATTAGTTAAGTTTGGCTTGGTCAACATTTATCTAATATACTTTTTACTCTCCTCTTTTGGCTATAATTTTATTCATAATGAATTTATAACATACCACAGTGTACATTGCAATGAGATTGAAAATTATGAAGGTAATTTACCACTGTGTACAGTATACTTACCTTTCCCAGTCTCTTTCTATATTCTGGAGTCCATCTTCTTATTTTATCTCCTAAGTTCTCAAATACTCAGTCTTTTATGTCTGACAATTTTGGCAACATTGTGCAGCTGTAATCCATTGCTATAATGCACACCACTTCACTAGAACAATGTAGATGAAGATTGGGAAGAGTACTTACTTCCAAGGCCGACGTAGGTAGAAAGTCTCAGGACTTTCTCTGAGATTGTGTCGATATGTATTGCACTTGCACAGGGTCAGAATTTGAATGGATATTTTAATCTCCTGGATGAAAGAATATTTATAATAGTAATAATAATAATTATTATCATCATTATTATTGCTAGCTCAGTCTGCCCTGAGAATGGGGTTGGCACAGTATGTGGTGCCAGGGATTGAACTACGCTCCCTGAGCTTGCCTAAGCTTGCCTAAGCAGTTACTTTAGACCACTGAGCCATCTCACTGGCACCAGTGACAGAATATTGAAGAGGTGGAATTAATCCATGATGGATGATGCATTCATGGATCTTATATCAAATCAAACTCATCTTTTCACCTAATTCTTACTCTGCTGTCCCCACATAAATTCTTGTATTAGGAAAACATTACTTACTGAGTGGAATGTTTTCCAAAGCAAGAAATCATTCTTTCTAATGGGAAATGTTGGTAATGGAAATATTTAGTAGGGGAAAGATGCAAATACTAAGCTATTATGAGATTTATTGTACAAATAATCAAGTTTGAGAGACAGAATAACTGAGCTGCATGTTAAAAGCATATACTAGACAAATAATACTTAGGCCAGGAATACAAATTTTATATTGGATTGGGTCAATCCCCTCTTCTGTGAGCCTGTTGGCTTATGTAGAAAGGGATAATCATAAATATGTGAATCCTATACAAACATTATAAAGTTTAAATATGTTAATTAAAAATAGTTTTAAATATGACATTTGGGATTAGTGAGCAGTGGTTAGAACCATGTGGAATGACAGTTAGAAGAGATAGTAGAGTCCATTCACCTGAACTTCACTTTATGTAAGTTTATTTTGTAAGTGTCCAATTGATGAGAATATAAGGGCTGGCCTCATAGCTCAGCGGACTAAAATGCCTGCTTAGGCTGAGCACAGCGGCCAGGGTTTGATTCCCAGCAGATCGTGCCTGCACCACCCTTGGGGTGCACTGAAACAGTGATTGAGACTGGGTGTGGTGGTGCGTGCCTGTAATTTCAGCTCTTGGGAGGCTGAACACAGGAGGATCACTATGAGTCTGATCTAATAGTGAGAACCTGTAGACCCCGTCCTAAACACAGAAAAAGAAAGAGAATGTAAAATTTATAAAATGTTTGCTTGCATATATAATACAGACATACTATATATGAGATTTTTCTTCTCCTGGTCCTACTGTTCTATTAATTTGAGCGCAGGTCAGAATGAATAAGGAGGGTGAGGTTAGGCACAGAGGATTGTATCTAAGATATGTGTCACACTCCTAGCATTCTGAGCTCCTTGAGATATCTATTACTTCTGTTTTAGCATCTTTGTCTATTAATTATTTCCTCTGTATCCTTTTGACTGTTACAGTTTTCTCATTACAGCTTTTATTTTCCTGATTAATGGAAAGCTATTAATTCCTAATTTAACTTTCTTCTTGCCACACTGTACTGTATAGATCTGCGTTCCTATAGGTGTTCTTGAGCTCTGTCTAGGATGCATTTAAGCTGCTTAGAAAGATTTGGGTTGGTCTTGCTACCGTCTTTCTTAAGTAAAACAAAAGCTGTTTGGGGTCTATGTTCATTTTTCCCATTACTAAGCGACGTTTTCTTTTTTAGTAATCTAACCAATGGGCCCTGAGATGTGGGTGCTGGGAGCAGGTATTATTTTCATTCATAGGAGTATCTTGGTCACTAAAACTTTCAAGCTGTGCTTGTCCTATTTTTAGGCTCAACAGCCCACAGTACCTCACCTGGCCTGGAGACCCCATCTTCTTCTCAGTTTGGGGAGACTGATCACACCCAGGCTGCTCCTGCTCAGCGGTGCAACCCATAATATTCCTTTGTGCTATTAAGCTGAAAGGCCGAAGATGAGTCCTCATTTCTGCTTCTCTGAAGGAGCAATGTCTTTCTTATGTGAAATGACTTGAAGGCCATTATTTCATGAACGTTATCTCTTCCGTCAGTTGTTTCCAGTGGTGAACAAATCGAATCCCTGTTATTCTGTGCTTAATACAAATGAAATATGTTGTCATACCTCTTGAACCTCTCTTAATATCAAATTGCTTCATATATTCTCTTGTCTTTTACAACCTTGACATTTTGATGCATGGGGCCAGTTACGCTGAAGACTCTCCTCTGACGTGATATTTCTTCATGACTAGATTCAAGTCATGAGCTTCTATCAGGAATACTGCCAGAGTGATATCATGTTTTCAGTTAATCTTAGGTGACACATGATAGTGACTTTTTCCTATAGTCTATGTATTAGAATAGTTGGACTAGCACTAAGACAGTCCCATGCCTGGGGCTCACTAAGATTGAGATTGGGCATGGTGGCACATACCTATAATCCTGGTGCTTGGGAGGCTGAAAATAGGAGGATCACTATGAGTCCAATCTGTGTAGCGAGACCCTGTACTAAAATACACACAAAAAAACAAACAAAAAAACAGTTGGACAAATTACTCTATATTTTCATTGTTCTTAGACCCTCTGCATGGACACATTTAGAAAAGATACATAGAGAAGATAGATGATACATAGATAGATAGATAGATAGATAGATAGATAGATAGATAGATAGACAGACAGACAGATAGATAGATAGATACATAGATAGATAGATAGATAGATAGATACATAGATAGATAGATAGATAGATAGATAGATAGATAGATAGATAGATAGATTACATATGAACATCCAGATATATCTTCCATTTTTTATTTATATAACCAGTTGTGAAGTGTATTTTCTCCTTAACTGCCTGAGGATTCTCTTTCCTATTTTTAGACAGCATTTCAAAATTTTCAACCCTCCAATGGGCTAATTTTATTTTTTAAAATATGGCTTTTATTATTTTATGTTTCTTTGATCCTCAAAATTTCCCCTACTCTGGGACCACTCATCATCTTCTAGTGTAAATAATATTAGTTTTGTTGCTAGTATTGTTATCATTGCTGTTATTTGCCCTGCTGTGAAATATATCTCAAGACTCCTCTTACTGATCTGAAACTGTGTAGCCTTTGACCTGTAGCTATTTCCTCATGCCTGTCCCCAGCAGTCCCTCAGATCATTTTACATTCTACAGCTGTGAGTCCAACAGCTTTGTTTTTCACAGGTGAGTGAGAGCATATGCATTTTTCTTTCTATGTCTGTGCAATTTTACTTGGCACAATATCCTACTGGTTGATTCATTTCAAAGCAAAATAACTTCTTTTTAAAATGTAAGTGGTACTCCATTGTGAATTTATATTTGAAACTTTTATCCATGTGCTTGTTGAGTAGTTCGTCAATAATCTAAATAAATAACATGGGTGGGCTGGGTAGATAGCTGGGTGGTCCTTTAAGTGTCTTCCTGTCAAGTTCAAGGACCTGGGTTTAATTCCTGGCACTACATGCCATACTGGGCCTGCAACGAGCTGGCCACCAAAGCCAAGTGTGGTAGCATACACCTATAATCTCAGTACTGGGGAGGATGACACAGGAGGATCACTACGAGTCTGAGCTAAGTAGTGAGAGCCTGTGCCAAACAAACAAACAAACAAACAAAGTGATGTAAACAAGCATGATTGTCCAGATACTCTTGACGTGTTGATTTCAGTCTGCTTGCATGCATTCTCAGAAGTAGGATTGCTGGGTCACGTAGCCATCTACTTTCAGGGTTCACAGCATATGCAAAACATTTTCTGTCACATCCGTACTGAGTTCATTTATGCTAACGGCCTGCACGAATGGTCTTTTGTCTACGTCCTTGGCAACACTGAGGTCTTCTGACCTTTCGGTGATGCCGCTCTGGCAGGGGTGAGGTGGGGTCTTTTGTCTCACATTTCCCAAATCCTGGATAGTGTGAAACATTTCCCATGAACCTACTAACTTTTGTCCTCTTTTGAGAAACCGCTGTTCAGGTTCTTTGCGCAGTTTTAGATATTTGCTTAGTTTTCTCACTTTTATTTTATTTTATTTTATTATTTTTTATTTTTTATTTTTTTAAATTTTAATTTTATTTATTTTTTTCTTGTTTCACAACCTTTGTTTATTCACTCATTTTTATGGCTGGCTCAGCCCGCCCAGAGGGCAGGGCTGGCACAGCATGTGGAGCCGGGGATCGAACCACAGTCCCTGAAGCCGCCCAAGCTTTCCCAAGCAGGGCTTTAGACCACTGAGCCATCCTGCCGGGCCCCTTTTCTCACTTTTAAATTGTTTGAGCTCCTCATACATTTGGAACAGTAGCCCCTTATCAAATGGAGGGTTTGCCAGTATATATTCTCAGCCTGTGGATTTTCTCTTTACTTTGTTAATTGCTTTCTTTGCTGTGAAGAGGCTTTATAGCTTGATGCAATCTCATTTAACTTTTTTTGTTCTAGCTGTTCAAGACTTGAGGCTATCCCCCAAGGTCTCTGATGAGGCTAGTATTGACTTTAAGGAAATGAGTCTTTGGTGCACATCTCTCCCTTTTAGTCATCCAGAAGGCTGTACCTAGCCCTTTAAAACTTTGATTCTTCATCTAAAGACACTATTAGATATCCCATTAGTGCTACAGTTTATTATCTTTCATTTCCAATTTCTGCAGCAATTATTTATCTCTGACAGTGCTTTATAAAGTAGTCTTAAATAATTTGTAAATAGATCAGTTTTATTATGTTCCAATGAAACTTTACTTACAAAATAAGACACTGGGCTGAATTGGTCTTCTAATGGTGTACAATTGCTGGTCCATAATTTAAATCACCTCAAATATTTTTCTTGATAATATTATTCATAATCAAGCATCATTCCTTAAATTAAATGTTAGTTAACACAACCTTTATTAAATTGTATATTTGGGTTTTATTATATATATATATATATATATATATGTATATATATATACAATACATGTAAAATAATATATGTATTTTTATTATATATATATTTTTTCTTTTTTTTAAGGAAGGGCTGACAGAATGTTCAGGGCTCACTACTACATATCTCAGTGCAGCCCAGAGGTGGGGCTGGCATGGTGGGCTTGAGGATCGAACCCCTGACCCCTGCAGCTGTTTGCAGGTGCTTTAATCCACTGAGCTATTTGACCTGCCCTTATTTGAGGGTTTTATAACTATTATAAAATTCATTAAGTTTTCTTTTTCCATATAACCAAAAGGGAATTTATCTCTTGATTTAGTTATGATATGCTAAGCTTATATAACATAATTCTCAAAAAATCATCACTCAAATAGTATCGAAATTTATTAGTCTTTCTATAAATATCCAACACGAGTGTTTAAGGAAGGTAAATAGGACATTGTTTCCAGAAAGCTGCACTAACTTAGTATCATCCTCGATACATAGCTTCTAAGTGGGCAGGAAGGGCCACTGATCCAACCAGGAACTAAAGCAGGTGAGTGCATGGAGGGTGCATCTGCGTGTTCCTACCCTGTCCCAGAAGTGGCACATGTTTTTTTTATTCTCATACAACATTAAAGCCAGAGTGGTCACTTGACCACTGTCTCTCACAAGTGATGCTGCATAATATAATATAGCTACATTCTCAAAAATCATCTTATTCTATTACCTGTGGGGAACGTATTTCAGTGACTTATCACATCTTCAGTACTTTGTTGGCCAGTCTCCCACAATAGAGCAAAGGCTTTACAGCCCTTCCCAAATGAAAAAGCAATAATTCTAACTCCCCCAATAATAAGTGCACAGCTAACACCATTCACAAGTAGTATCAGTGTGAAATAAAGAGACCCAAAACATATAGTTGAAAGCTGAATATGTAAGTTAGCCTTAGACTGGTGCCATCAAAAGTTCCTGGCATGTAAATTTTATACATGTTCTTTATTTTGTAGAACAAAGCAATCTTTATTCTGCAATGAATTAAATAGGTAGGAAAGGACATGATTAATCATCAGGGCCAGCAGCTGAGGAAAGCAGGAAGACAAGAAGTAGAGCAGAACATCAACAAACTAGGGCCTCCTACACCCAGAACCTGCCTTTCCAAGATTCCCTTACTGTCAGAGAATAACTGTTGTCTCATCATGGCCAGCGCGCCTCTCTTGGCAGACTGACCTGGACATGTGGAAAGAGGCACAGCCCACTGAAGCGCACCCCCACTCACAGTGATACTGCCCAAGCCTCCATAGGCAGGAGCACATCTATAAAGATTTCAAATGAAAAAGTCCATATTGAAGTTATTTATGTCTTGCTTATTATTTTTTACCCAAACTGGACAAAGTTATAAACGTATACTATAGGATTTTGGAGTGCATTACTTGTAATTATCACTCTCTCTCTAGCAGGATTGGTATCCTTAGAAAGACGCCTGGTTATCTGCAGTCTGATAAACTTACCTGTAAAAGGAAGGGGTCGAAAAGGGTGGTCGCGATGATCCCATTTTGCTGTTTGCTTCAGCAGCTCAGGTGAAATACTTTTCAGTTTTGAATAAAATTATCAGAGAGCTCAATTCTAAGCATGAAGAACTATGAATATTTTTCTCTAAGTGTTATTCCATTTAGAAAATCACACCCACCATAAACAAGATAATTCTACTTTCAAATGAAAGGAGTCATGATAAAACGTTCATCCTTCTTCACATTAGATCTGCATAATAGAGTAAGTAGAATAAAAGACAGAAATACACACATTATCAAACTTCAATTAAGTTTCAGAGCTAAAATGTACACAAGGAAATAGTCAACCAGTGCTTAATGCATTTAAAATTGCAGATGTCATTAGTGTTGCACATTAACAAAGTACAAATGAACTATCCCATGACATTAGCTTTTAAAAACCACTTCAGATGCATTTGTATCAAAACCCAAATACATCTATTACTGTAAACAAGACATTGGCTTCTGATTTATGACTTATAATACATCAAAATGAATGTATTTTACTTGTGCCATTTTCATTCTTCAGAATATGACACATTATATACAAAACTCTCAAAATATACAATGAATTTTTTTTTCTTCAACCAAGGTGAAAGATGTCATGTGTTCATAGATTTGGCTAATTTTGCTGCAGTGAAATATTAGATATTAGAAGTACGATTACATAAATTACATTTCCAAATTTAACAGAACTAAAATTTAAGCAAGTTGTACGATCTCTCTCTCTCTCTCTCTCTCTCTCTCTCTCTCTCTCTCTCTCTCTCTCTCTCTCTCTCTCTCTGTTTCTGTCTCTCTTTTTCTGAAATTAAACTCACAAACTCACACTTGCCAAGCAGGCACTGTGCCGCTGAACTATATCTCCAACCCATAAGTACACTTTACTTCAGATTGTGTTCTTCAATCATTTATTTCTACCATTTATTCTTTATTTGAGTTATTCAGACAAAGGCATGGTTATTTTATGGTTTATGTCTAATTGTCCTCCCAAAGCCTCATGTAGTCATTGGGCAGGGACTTCTATAGATTGAGACTTGACTCATGAGTCACTGGGATTATGTGTTTTCGTATTGATGGGATTATCGATCTGAGTAGGGCTAGGACTATGGGCGTGGTCTAGGGTGAATATCCTAAGGCAGAGAGCCTGATAAGCATATAAAGAGAGACAGAAAGACAGACTAGAGCTGTTGTTCTCTGTTGCCCTGTTTGTTGGCTGCCTCTGCCACCATTTTGTTGCTGTTCCGCCTCCCTGCACTGGATGCTCTCTGCTCTGTTCCACTCAGCCTTGGGCCAGCTGAATATGGACTCTACAAACTGTGAGCTAAATAAACCTTTCCTTCCTTCATTTTTAGTATCAGGTATTTGTCCCAGCAACAAGTAAAAAGTAACTAAGACAGTTATCAAGTGGGATCTTTAAAACATAAGGTAAAGAAACATTTGCCATATTTGCTTTTATTTGCTTGGGTTTGTCACCGTCATTCTACAGGTGATGCTTTTCGACTGGAACTTGGAATCCTGGGCAGTCAACACTCTTCCACGGGGTTCTGATGTACATCCATCTTGCAGAATGGCTGCTCTGATATTTTCAAACAGAGCTGGACTTGGCTTAGTAATAGTTAAAGAAACAGTATATATAGGTACCTACCAAATTTCCATTATGTGTGTCTCTATATGCTTGATTGACTTGAGCTGCCACTGCCTCTCTCCAAATTATAAAACATGTATTCCGAAGATACTATTAAGCACGTCTCCTGTTTTTCTTCTTGCTTTCCTTTATTTCTAAGTTCATCCTTCACAGTCACTCAAATTTTCTTTTGTGAAATTTAAGTCCCATCCTGTGATGTCCCAACTCACAGTCAGAATTGATTCCCAAAATAAGTGAGATTGATTTTTTTGTTATCCCAAAGTTTTCAAAACCAGGCTGCACCTCAATGCTCACTAGCCTTAGCTTCCTACTCCACAATTTAAACTCTCCGAATGTCTCTAGACCTATAAATATTCTCAGTGTTAATTTAATATAATATGCATTTGCCACATTGCTACCTTTCCCTAGAATGCATTTTTGTCTTTCATTTCTCAGACTTACTAATTACATTCTTTTTTAAAAAAATGTTTTAGACACTTTAACATTTGTAGAAAACTTGCCAAGATAATATGGAGAGTTTCCAGGCAGCCAATATTTGTTTCCTCTTGTTAAAATCTTGGAACATTGGTCACAAGTAACAAACAAGTATGAACAGATTATTATTAACTACCATCCATATTTTACTTATATTTCCTTAGGTTTTACCTAATGTCCTCTTCTATTTTAAGATTTTATCCATGGAGAATATATCATAGTCAGTTATGATGTCTATATTGCTTCCTAAGTTCTGACTTGTTTTTTAAGCCTTTGAAAGTTTGGGATTGGTATTTAAGTCACATACTATAATAAATTATCTAAGGGCCTCAACTTAAATGGAAGGAAGATTTATTTTGGCTTAGGATTTAGAGATGTTAGTCCATAGTTTCTTGGCCCTGTTGCTTTTGGGACTGTGGTGTGGTAGAATTCATGTCAAGAATGTACTGAGTGCTATGAGTTGCAGACTTCATGGCAGCTGGAAGGCAAAAGGAGAAGGAAAGAGGAGATGCTGAGTTCAATGTTTCTTCAAGGACATGGCTCCAGTGCAGCAAGGGCCCCTATTGGACTCACCTGAAAGGTTTCTAGAACCTACCAGTAATTTGGGCCTGTCCAACGGGCCTCCACCCATGGGCAATTGGTCAGGTATTTTGTAGCATCTTCCTGGTGAGGATTTGTCTGATATTTTTGTAATGATGAGTCTGAGGTTATGAGTTTCATAGTGGAAGATCACGTAGGGGAAATACAGTACCATGATTTGGAGCCATGACCCACTGTTAAAATAGCTCAGCACTGAAAACGCCATCCTTGTCTCCTGGATGATGCAGTAGCTCACGTGGTCAAGTTATCTCTTTTATCACTCTATTTCTCCACACTATTCCCTTCTACTTTCTCCACTATCCCCCAGACTTTCCCTTCTATTTCTTGCCTATTCTTTTTTTCTTTCTTTTTGAGGCAGGTTTTCACTAAGCAGTTCAGGTTGGACTAGAATTCATGTTGTAGACCAGGCTGATCTCTAAGTAGCAATGATCCTCCTGCCTGAAACTCCTGATTATTTGGTTTTCAAGTGCAATTATCCCAAGATAAGTGAGATTAATTTTTTTGTTATCCAAGAATTTTCAAATTCAGACCACATTTCAGTCCTCACTAGCCTTAACTTCATACTCTACAATTTAAACTCTCTGACTGTGTCTAGACCTATAAATGTTCTCAGTGTTAGTTAATAGTGTTAATAGGGTCATTCCTGGCCCTAACTGTGTTCTTTGGAAAATATATTACTATGCACATTCTAGATTTCAGTAGTCAGGAGTTATTCTGTAATAACTTTAGTGAAGTGAAGTTGAGCATTGACTATTCTGAATTCCTCTGCTCAGGAGGTTTATTTTCTCTCTCATATCCATTTATTTATTCAAAAATTTATTTATTTCTGTGGACTAATGGATAACTTGTTGACCATTTTGCATCATATTCTATTGTTGCACATTATTCCCTTTGGGGCCCTGGGAGCGTTTTCATTCTACTCATGTTTCTGTGTCATATTTGCATCCCATGAGGCCTTTGTATCTCATTAAAGCACTTTTTAATTGTCTGATGCTGTCAAAAGCCAAAGCTCAGTTCATGCATTTTCCATTTTCTTCCAGTTTCTATTTTTTATTTGCACATTTTTGCCTTAAGTAGCCACTACGCGACCCATGGTGAGTGAGAGCAACACGTTTCCATTCTTCTTTTCTTTTCATCTTTGCCTCTCTTTCCTCCACTGAACTCCATAGGGCACAGCCGCAGATATCCGTCACCTGTTACCATTAAAAAACTGGTTTTGGAAACTGATCTCTGAATTGCAATGTACTAAAGCTTATTGTCTGTGTTTGTTGCCAGGTAAGCTTCCAAAGTAATGAAATGTAAGTGTATACTAACTTCCTATTGGTACTATAACAAATTACTATACCTCTGTGACTTTATGCCACCAATTTATAATCTTATTATGTTAGATTACAAAATTCTGGAGTATTTCTCCATGAAGCTGACATCGTGGTGTGTATGGGCTGTGGCCCCTTTCAGAGGCCCCAAAGGACAATTCATACATTTTTTGGCTCCTGTGGCTGCCTTCAGTCTCTGACCAGTGATGTCATTTCCTGCTCTTCGTTCCCCACATGGTGCGTTCTCTCTTTCCCTTCTGTCACCTTTTAAATAATTTAAAACTATGATTTCATTAGATAAATGAATGCAACTAGACTCTATACTTATAAGTGAAATAAAGCAGACTTTCCTGTGTGAACATTACACTGTGTACAAGCCTGAAAGAGTAAACAGGATCTGAAAGGTTCAACAAATCCTGTGAAAGGCAAAGAAATTTCTCAAGAGAAAGGAACAAATGGGAAGAGCAAAGAGGAAAAAAATGAAAGAAGGAAGAAGAAAAAAATCTATATACACTGGACAACTTAGATAATTGTACTGTTGATTTCTACTGGTCTATTGAAATGAACAATCAATGATTAATTTTTCTTATTTTTAAATTTTTGACCAACTTTGTATGTTTTTTCAGCATACATTTTATTTTATTCATTTTAATAAGAAATAAATAACAGTGAGACAGTTTGAAAATACATTAGGACAGCCACAATAATTGATACAACGTATATTGTTGTCTTCATAGTAGTTGTTCAGAGTACAAGATGTAGACATGATAACTTTTCTAAACACTATTGATACAGATATTTCTTCTCATTGAACTAAGAGAAAGTAGGTGTATGTATAGTCCAGTAGTCCATAATAGCAGTGGGCTATCAGCAGAACTGGCAATGTCAGAAACTACTAACTTGAGCCTTTTACAGCTCAACATATTAATATGGCTTTACGTTTTGTGCCTCACGGTTAAACTTTTCTGCTGGATGGTTCAGACCAAGTTAAAGCAAGACCTATATAACAAAATAATATAGCTTTTGTATCTGACAAGGTCAGTGAGATCCTCTTAGGATTTACCTTGAAACCATGTACAGCATTTTGTAGAACTGTTGTCAGTGTCTGCCATCTGGATGAGTCATGGTCATTGCTTGACCAATTTGCTCTCTGTGAAAGCCTGAGAGATTGTTTTCTCTTTAGATGACTCTCCTTAGGAACACTATACATCACTGATCACTTTCCTCTGTGGGCCCATAATCTTGAACAGAAAATTTGGTAAGCCACCGAGTTATAGGATACTACAGTACAGGTTCTCTTATGTCCTGAGTCCTCACTGACCTAACAGGGTTAGGGCCAAAAAATTGGCTTTTTCTGTAGTTTTTTAGTCTGCAAACTTATGTTATTAACCACCCAGAAGAAAAGGTTATTGATACTATTACTCTGTAACATAGGTATTTAAGTTTAACACTATTGTCTTTCTGAATATCGAATGCCTTAGACTTAACATGAAACCAGTATTTTCTATCAATCATTGATATTCTAATGAATCCTTATAGCATGTGACAAATTAAAAACAATTACCCATTATTACACAGAAATTTAGAAATCTAGCCATATACAAAACTGTAACAGGTCAATCCTATGCCACATTTTCCCACTGTCTCTTATTCTCTCTTCTTACCCTTTTTTGTTTTCTTTAGACAAACATTTACTTGAGAGAGCACAGCAATAACTGATATGACATTAGAAGCAGCATGCATCTAAAAGGCCAGAATGACAGGCATTCCAAGCATGGTTTTAGTATTGCACACTGTCTGAACAACTAATTTGAAGACAATAGTATGAAAAGTAACTATTATTTTGTTTATTGTAATTCTTTTTTCCCCAGTGCTCCTCTTTATTCATTTTCAGAGTGCCAACTTGAACTTGGATAGGTTGAATTAACCCAACCCACCTCTGGCAAGCATATCCAACATGCTGTATAAAGTATAACATTCAATTTATTATTTCTTTCTCAGGAGTTTTCTTCAGGCCTTTAAGACCCAGCTCCCCTTACATGGGCTTTACTGGAGGCTGTGGGGCAGGAGCAGCAGGTCTAAATTGGGGTGGAGGGGTTTGGTCCTTGTGGGCTCCATAAGACTCAATGAGCAGTGCAGCTTCACATACAGCTTGGGAAGCACATAACTGTCAAAGAGGCTCTCTTTGGAAATGTCCCTGATGGTGGCAACCTGCACTATGTTTCAGATGACAAGCTTCTTAATGGACTTATCTTTGTGTATGCACCAGTTCAGTTCCTGCAGCAAATAGGCTGCACATAACCATGGCCCTTTATGGCATGACTGTTGGGCCTTCTTTTTTTGTCATCTTGGAAAGGAGGTCCAAAAAGAGTTGAAATTCTTTATCTTTTCTAATTTTTAAAATTTTTTATTGTCTTTTTAAAAATAAAACAAAGACCACAATAAGAATAGAAATATTTCTCTTATTAAGATCTATTATTTGTACTTAATTACTCTATGTTACCAAACCTAAAGTGGCACGTACCTACCATTATGATATTTAACAATTAAATTAAAATATTATCTCTTTCCTGAAAAGTTCTGAAACGTTTAGATTTTTGCTTCTTTTTTTTTTTCTATTGTGTTCTTTGCTAGATGAATTTTTATGTGTTTAAACATTTTTGTCTTTCTTGGGCTCCTTAAACACCAGATTATAGTCCCTTAAGCACTAATGAAGATACATTGTTTCCTGTAAATACAGAATTGGGCATGTAGATTTCTGAAACTAAATGCTCATTAATATCTGTTTGTTTGTTTATTTATTTATTTATTTACCAGGAATTGAACTCAGGATCCTGTGCTTGCCAGGCAAGCATTTATTCTTCTGAGCTATCTTCCTGGCCCTAAATGCTCATTTGATAATAGGATACTCCAAATGAAAAAGAGAGTTACAAACTTTAGTGACTACTTTCATATAAAATAATGGCATTTATCATGACTTTGACAAGATAAATTGATAGCATTTATAAAATAAATTTAAATGAAGAGAAATTGAATAAACATAGATCTTATATACATGCTACACTTGAATAGGTTCATTATAAAAGGTAGACTTAGAATTGGATTGAAAAAACATGTCAGACTTTGGCATGAATAAAATATTTACCTCTAACGAGAGTAGGATCTTCTCTGAATACAGTTCTTAGGACCCTAAATTCTGAAAGCCATTAGAGTCCCATAATTAAGTGCAAGGACTTCAACAGAGCAATAAGATCTTCACTCTATTAACTGATAATAGATGGTGTGGGTCTTCATTCAAGGAAGTAGGATCTGCTTAGGTTTCCCAATGCACAATCTTACTTAATTTACATTTTAAGGACCTTAAGTGTCTGTATCCTAGACCAGGAGGTGACATGGTACAGCTTCTGACTAAAGTCTGTCATGGCACTCATGTCTAGACTCAGTACCTGCCAGCCGCATGAACTTGGCAAAATTCTAGCAGTCACTGGAGGATTTTTTACTTAGGTGGTGACACCCTATAATTGCTCCAACAACAGTGGTTGTTGTTATTAATAACATTTGAGTTATACTAAAAATTATGAAAAATATTAAAAAGAAGCATTTGCTGAAACAGGATAACATGGGCTGTGAAATATAGTTTTTAAGAAAAGAACAAAGTAAGGAACTCTTTGAAAGGAGTTCCTGTAGGCCTTTACCCTAGGGGAAAAATCTGTGGAAGATTAAATATTCAGTGCTTACTTTAGCCTTTTGATTCAGAAATTCACAAACTCAAAATACTGGTCATTTTAAGGTGGGAGAAAGTCACTTTAAGGAACATAGGGACTGCGTTCGCGCTTTCCCCTGACAAAAACAAAACAAAACAAAACAAAAAAAAAACAACGTCGTCAATACTAACAGTTTTCCTCTGATGTTCAGGGATCCTTGGTAGAATCTCTGCTCACTACAGAGCCCTCTCTCCTCGATGCCTCTTCCGGCCCTCTCCCATCCTCTCGCTTCAGATGCCATGCACGTAGCTGTGCAGCCTGCTGTGCCTCTTCCCATTTGCCCCAGTCCCTCTCATGGGGCTTGGGCCACTCTTCTTCAAGTACACTCCACTTCTTCTCAGAAAACCACTGGGAAAGATGTATGTCTTAAGTATTGGATCCCGCCCAGTGCTTCTCCCACTGAAAAGCAGATGATCTGTTTTATAAACTTCATTTGCTAGTTTGATCTTTTGGGCTGGAGATGGTCACTCGTGGCCCTACCTGTGTTGCCCTTTGGGGGTGGTGGCTTTTAGCTGGGACACCATTCCTGGCATTTTAAGAAACTGATCATAGTCTCGGGTCTCGCCGCTTACCCTCAGTCCCAACTATGACATTCAAAAATGTCTCCAGACATTGCCAGGTGTTTACAAGGAGCACGGCCACCTCTTCTTGAGACACGCTGCTTTAGACAAATGAATCTCCATCTTGGCTGCTCATGAGAAATTTTCGAGAGTATTAAAAAGCAAATGTGTGCCTGCACACAAAGGTTCATACATGCAAGCATAGTTTTATCAGCATCTCACCCAAAAGATTATTTTAATTGTTTAGGGATCAAATGTAATTATTTGATTTCAAAATAAAGAAAAAAGAAAAATGAAAAACAGAAGTGAACATTTACTGTGTATTTTGTCCAAAAGCAAAGGCTCCAACTTATTTAGGGAATACAGTAGCATATAACAAAATCTGAGTTTGCCATTAATACCTACTCCTGACTGATGAGCTGAGTGAATCCAAGGATCTGTGTGCATTTGTATCACGGGCCTAATCCCACGTTTTACTGTAATTAACGATTACCTTATGTTTGTAAATGTTATGCCTCCTTCAAGAATTTTTCTGCACATCTTCACACTAGCATAATTTGCAGCCTATAATTGACAGTCAGTAAGGACTTTCATAAGCAGAGTAAGGAATGAATGCTGGGAAAAGAAAGCACTTTGCCCTTATCTCTTTCCTACTGTGCAAGACACAGTTGCTTACAGTTTGTTATCAGTATAATTTCATGATTTTAATTTTCACTGTCATTTTTCCTCAAGGAAGGAACACTGGTCTATTAGAAAAGAAATATTCCTGTTTCAAAAGTTAGCTTTTTCTCGTAGCTGGGGTTAGCTATAAGAAAACATTTGGCCAATGAAATATTCAAAATAACCTTGCACGAGAGCTTTGAATATGTTCGTGGAAAGGAAGAAAGAAACTGGCAGGTGCTTTGCCTCACTTTGTTTCGCTCTCCTCAGTGCAGACAGTCAACTTCAAGTGCCACCTTGGACAACGCTAAGGACCAGCCTTGTCAGGTCAACCCTGTGTGTCCACTTTTGAAACTTTGGGTTTAATTGCGAGATCAATTAAATATAACCTACTTTCTGAGCTCTGTTGTAAGTAGCTTAACGCACCTGTTCACTACTTTCAAATGTCAATAGAATATGTTGAAAACATCAGTGTATTTATTTTCTCCTTGTTACATGATGCAATTCTCAAGGCAATGGCACAACATATTACTACACTTCTTTTGGGGATAAATGAACCATCTTACACCTGGGCATGTGCATTTTGGTGTTTTTGGTTTATTTTGTTTCGGTGTGGTTTAGCGTTTGTTTTGTTTTCTAGGCTGGGTCTTGCTGTGCAGTTCAGGTTGACCTTGGACTCACTATATAGCTCAGGGTGGCCTTAGGGAATTTGTCTGCTTCATAGCGTCTTGAGTGCTAGAGATACAGGCTGGACAACCATGTCCTGGTGAAGTTTTAGTTATTTTTTTAATATTAAAATAAGGTGTCCTTTTATGTAAATCATGTCTATACTATTTTCCAAAAATTCTGTAATGTACCTTCATTTCATGTGCAAATTGAGCATCACAGCATCCACTTGCTTTTAACATGAATGTCTTGCTGTTGAATTGCTATTTGAGAAAAAATGCTTCCTATGAAAGCTTCCACTTAGAATTGTAAACTATGCAGCATATAAGAAGTGACTGGCATGCCTGCTGCTAAGTAGTTCCTTTAGAAAAGAAACCTTTTCTTTCAACTTGTTTTAACTATCCAAATTCACTCAAATGGAGTGGAAATTGCTCTCTCCACTAATGATACACTTGGAGAGGCTCACGTGGGGATAAATGTTGAGGGCTAAGTGCCTCGCCAGCCACCATCATGGAGCGTGAGCAAATGACTGCACAGAATTCTGAGGGAAATCTGGATGGTGAGATGGGGAGCACATTGTAGCTCTTGCCAGTGAACTCTGAGATGCTCATAGGCTTCCGGATCTCTTCCAAATGCTTAAAGATGTGCAGTTATTAATATGATTGCTCATTCTCTCTCAGGTCTGCATTTGTTTTCTCATAAATCTTACCTGACATTCCCAACAGCTCAAAAGGAACTTGAATTTTTGTTATTCATCTATTTCCTCTCAATAAGCTTGCATCTTACATTTTTCTCATAGAACAAAAGAAGAAAAAAAAAAAACTATAAGGAGTTAAGTAAAGAAAAAACATGAGTGGAAAATCAAATTTATAATTTCACCCTCCCATCTCCAAATAAGCAATAATCACTTTAAATACACAGCATCTAGCCCACGGAAGACGGTTAAGCCTGGAAGACACATTTCCGTATGTTTGACAGTGTGAAGAGTAATAGTGGAATATGCTTAATTCAGCTATTTATTTTAACTTCCTTCCTTTCTTTCTTTCTTTCTTTCTTTCTTTCTTTCTTTCTTTCTTTCTTTCTTTCTTTCTTTCTTTCTTTCTTTCCGTTATGGCCAGCTCAGCTTGCCCTGGGAGTAGGTCTGTCACAGCATGTGGTGCCGGGGATTGAACCACGGTCTCTGTAGTTGCCTAAGCTTTCCTAAGCAGATGCTTTAGACCACTGAGCTATCTCTCTGGCCCTAATTCAACTATTTAATATCAAATCAAAAGGAGTTATCCCTGCCACAGTTCAAAAATATTTTTAAGCTAATTTTTGCAATTAATCTGTTGAGAACATGCCAGAGAGATTGCTTCAACATTTAATTTTTAAAACATCTACTACTCTCTTAGGGATTTTTTTTTTTTTTTTTTTTTTACTACTTAAGTACAGTGGTTGGCCACATTCTATAAATATTATATTTTATTGTAATAGAATGGCCCTTAGTTTGGAAAGTTACATACATTACAATATTTTGTCTATTTTAACCTGTTTTACAAACGTTATTATAACTTTGAATATCTTCTCTTGAATGTCTTATCTATGGAGTAGCTGAAATCCATGAGTATATGGAGTAAGTGAGGCTATAAAAACCAAAAATAGAGGAAGATAGCACCAGGAAAAGGAGATCATAGAAATAGTAGGAAGATTAGAAATCACAGATGGAAAGTATTTTGAGCAAGAAGCAGTCAACCCTGTCAAAACTCCTGACAAGTGCAGCAAATAAAGAATGCGTAGTGAGCATGAGTTCTGCCGTCACATGGGCTGTTGGTAGCGGTTACATCTGATATGGTCCCACTAGCACTTCTTTGGGGTGTTACGATGTAGAAAATTGCAAGAGTTTCTCTTTTTTTTTTTTTTCCCACACCCAAAGCTAAAATAAATGAACAAATTTTAGGAATCTTTTTTTTCAGGGGGAGGGGTGGTACCTGGAATCGAACTCAGAACGTTGCACTTGCTAGGCAGGCATTTAAGCCACTGAGCTATCTCCCTAGCTCTCCCCCCAATTTTTTAATATAGAAAATTTATTGATATATAACCATTTAGATTTCATTTTTTTTCATATTTTAAATATATTATTAGAAATAACAAATTTGACTAACTTCAAATTGTTTACATGTTGTAAAATGTATTTTAGTACAAACTACCATAGTAAGGCCCAATGTCTTATACATATTTATTATCCCTCAAAATCAAACTTACTTTTTACATATAACATTACTGCAGGTTTTAGCTTAAGAACCTAAAACACATGAATTTAATATTATTCTTAAATTATCTTTCCATTCATGAAACTACAACTTCTTGGGAATTGCATCTCGTGAAGCCTTTGCTTTTGAACATGTCTTCAGCGGAGTCACCTTATGGCAAAAGCAGAGACAAAGATAGAGGGGAAAAAAGGACCAAACTCACCCCCATACTATTCATTCTTCAGTTTTTTGGCTCAAAAACTTTTCTGATGTTACTGACGTTCTAGAAATTGTAGGGAGCTGTTTTTGAGAGTTTTGATTTTTTTTTTTTACTTTCTCCATACATTTAGAGATAAGGAGACCAGTTCTAACCCACGGATTTCATCTCCTTTGTCACTGAACAATCTCAGTTGAATTTAAGCCAGTTTAGATACTGATGTGAAAAGCCCTTTCAGTGAACACATGAGCAAATATTTGAAATCAGCAGTCTCTACTTAAACTAAAACGTTTTATTGGCCTTTAGTACATGGTCATCCCTGTCTTTCTCCAGAAGAATTGGTCCTAGCAAACCCACCCATTTGCCATCCCTACTCTTTCGACATATCCAAATGTTCTTCATGTACTTAAGTATGTATACTAAAAATCCTAAGACAATTGCCAACAATAATTTTAAAAAGAAACGATAAACAAGTAATAAAAATGAGTTGTTTAAAATGTCCAAATAGTTTCAAAGAAGGCAGGCAGGATAAAACAAAACAGTATTTTAAAAGACAAGAGCAATGAAAAGGGTAGAACAATATCAATAATTCTGTCGGGTGCACGTTACATGGAAGTGCTCTAGCTTACTGGCATAGGTTATCATGGCTAATAAGTGGTCTGAAAAGGGAGGAAAACAAGCCAACCACATACAACAGGGTGCATTGTTAATCTAATTAAGCTTTCACTCTGATTGTACAGAAATTCAAGTACACTGAGTTCAAAGGGTGAGATGTAGGAAATGAAAAAGGCCCACGCACCACCTCAGAGACTATGCTTAGAAGATCTAGGGGCTGGGGATTTAGCTTGGTGCTAAGACACTTTCCTAGCCCGTTGGAAGCCTTGAGTTCAGTGAGGGCTGGCCAGATAGCTCAGCAGACTAGAGCCCCTGCGTAGGCAGATAGCAGCGACCAGGGTTTGTTCCCCTCTGTGTGGTGCCAGCCACACCCCCGGGGTGTACTGAGACTGTGACTAATCCTAGCGTTTGGGAGGCTGAAAACAGGAGAATTACTATGAGTCCAATCTACAGAGTGAGACCTCACATACTTTGTACTCAATACATTTTTAAAAATCACTAAAAGAAAAGAAAAGAAAAATCAATTCTAGTACAGATATTATTTAAGAGCCAAAATTCAAGCATAAGGGACTGGGGAGATAGCTCCATGGCCATGGTACAAATGCCTGCCAGGCAAGTACAAGGTCGTGAGTTTGAACCCCTGTCCCCCCCACCAAAAAAAAGTCAACTTGATTTACTTAAACAAAATGATGTAATGTTTGCCTATAACCTGTCTTCTCCTGTCTACTTTAAATCAGTTCCAGGGGAACACCCACTTGGGACCCCCCTCTTGTCCCTCTCTCAGGCACTTTCTTTCCCTCAATAAATATGTTCTGCTCATTAAAAAAATTTTAAAAAATAAATTCTAGATTATAAAATCTCAAAGAAACTCAATGGTATATAAATAAATAATATGTTACTTAAGGAACAAGGGCGAGAAAATAATCTGTATGTGTTCCATATGGATGTCATTTTATGGTGAGTATTTTCAGTTTGCAATTAGTTGTGTCTGTTGATTCAGAACCAGGGAGTAGGAAGAGGTAATTATAGTCTTATATTCATCAGGGCAAGTTATTCTTTCTTCCTGGTTTTAAGGGAGCCTTTCCATGATAAGCCTGCATGTATGCTTAATTATTATCTACTTATTATCTAAATCACTGTTTGAGAAGTGCATTTTTATTAGGAAGTTCATCAGGAAGTCTCAAAATCGACAGTTGAAGAGTAGCATTTAATTTCTTTCCTTAGAAAAGCTGCTTCCCTGGATCAATACTTCCTATTTGCATCTGAGCTCTACATCATCTTTCTCTTTGATGCATGACTTCATTTTAGGAGCTATTTTAAGTACTTCTCTGCACCATGAATTTATTTAGATTAAATTTGTAAAAGGAACCACATTTTAAAAACTAGTTTTAACCTTCTGAATTTATCTCTTTGCAGTGAGCATTATCTATTTTAATGATGTTGTCTCCCATCTGCTCTTGAATATTAGCCTTCATTTGTGAACCAAGAAGTGGAAATTTTTTTTCTGTCCTACAGAGTATATTAATATTTTAGCACAGACAAAAGTCTCAAAAATTGGAAAATTAAAATTCTCTCTTTGACACACACAGTACATTTTAAGGAAAATATAGATAATGTTCAATGATTTGTTTGTAAAAATAACTTCTGAAGCATATTCGTAGGTTACATCTGCTTTTCTCTTGGATTCCCATTTCCAAAAAGAATGATGACAGAAAAATAACATAATTTGAGATCCTGATTCTTGGGCATCCCTCTCTCTGCCACTCATTATCTGTGACCCTGGGAAAAGTGCTTCATTTTCTCATGTAGCGGAATCATTCTGTATAAAAAGAAGAGCATATGAAAACCTGATTCACATTTGAAGTAGGCCACTGAGGTAAATTAATTACTGTAATCTTTGAGAATGCCATCTGATTCACACAGAATTCTAGAATACAGTATTTACTAATTAAGAGAGTTTTTGCCATAATTATATCTTATCATTTCTGTTCTGAAAACTTCGGTCTATATGAAAATTTACTTGAGGGTGAAAAGATATGTCAGAATAATATGAGTCATCTGGAAAAGAATGTATTCACATCACTGAATTCTCCTTTACTATAAAATTGTTTGCCTGAGATGCCATTTTGTGAAATAGTAATATCAGTAAATTATCATCGCTCTCATCTTTGCTTAACATCCAGAAAAACAAAGCAGTTGCCCTCTATAAGACTTGCCTGCCAAGTACTTACAACTTTATTATTCCATGCTATGAGATTTTTGTAAACTACTGAGTTAGAAACCGACCCCGTCCTATACTTCCCTGGTGTTAGTTATTTCTGAAGCTGCTGTCATGCGGTGGAAACATCCTGAATATATAATCAGAAATCCTGTTAGAGTACATTTCTGTTTATCATTTACTTTGTTGAAATAAGCAAATAAATTAGCTTTTCTTAATTTAAAACTACCTATCGTAAAAGCAAGTAAAATATATTTCATTTTTTAAAAGAAAGAACTCACACCAGAGTTGGCGTGCCAGCAGAATGATCTATAAAGTGGTAAAGAATGCTAAGTCATTCTTGAAATTATTTTCTAGTATTCAAAAAGATGCAATTTCAGAATAATAAAAATAAATTTAAAAGATGTAGTTTAGGACCTTTCAACAAAACCAAATTAGTCCATATTTGCTCAGTTGTTCTAGATTCCCGCCTGGCAGTCTGTTATGATTGACATCTTGGCTCCCAGCCCCTGCACCCGCAGGCAGGCCCTGTGGATGGTGCTTGCTGCTGGGGCTGTGTAGGTGCCTCACAGCTCCTAGCTGAGGTCACGCTGCACAGCAGATCTGAGACCCTGGCGCCAAGGGAGAATCTCCTTCCTGCCTCCTCCTTGGGTGGCTCTTGTCTTCACTCTCTGCTTCCCAGTGACCTTGATGGAGGTCATTTTCTTCTGTGCCATGCTTGTCCATCATGGCCTTCCTGTTCTGAAACAGCTGGCCATGCAAAGACCAAACTCCTAAACAGTGGGCCGAAATAAGCTCCTCCTGCTCACTTAAACTGCGGATGTTGGTTTCTTTTACCAACAACAAGGAAAGGGACTAAGTGAATCTACTTTCCTGTCTCAGAGCCAGGAGATGGAGCTAAATGTGAGTAAAAATCTTAAATGGAGGCCCTTAATTGAGAACAGATCTGCAGCCTATTTAGGTGGCTGGAGTTTGTAGGACAAAGTATCTAAGAAGATGAAAGTGCTGAGAGAAAATTGTTGCTAGGAGTCTGCATGAATGTTACCCAGTAGTTGGACTGAAAATGTATCAAGCAGAAAGCTATGTGATTATGCAAATTTTTGCTCTGTGTCCAACATGCTAACAATGTAACAGTTGAGCCTGGTATGGTGGCACATGACTGTAATCCCAGCATGGAGGAAGTTGAGGTAGGAGGATCACTGCAAGTTCAAGGCCAACTTTGGCTAGGTAGACAGTTCCAGGCCATCTTGGACCACATAGAGAGATTCTTTCAAAACACACACACACACACACACACACACACACACACACACACACAATATTAACACTTGAGTGACAATTTATCCAGAGTGAAGAGAAATTATACAGTTCATTGGCTTCTACGTTTTGGATCTGTTTGTCCTCTAAGGAACTCATTGAAATTTAATCATAATAACAATCTATTAAAGTTAGGATCGGGGCCCGGCGGGATGGCTCAGTGATCTAAAGCCCCTGCTTGGGAAAGCTTGGACGGCTTCAGGGACCGCGGTTTGATCCCCGGCACCACATACTGTGCCAGCCCTGTCCTCATGGTGGGCTGAGCCTGCCATAAAAAAAATAAACAATAAAAAACAAACAAAAGTTCTGAAACAAGAAAAAAATAAATAAATGAAAAATTTTTTTTAAAAGTTAGGAACTAGTAAGATCTGGTAAGAAGTGGTCATGGATGTGTCTTTCTGAGTCATTGAAGCACTCATGCAATTAATGGGTTGACACATAAATGAGTTGTCTTTTCATTTAGTCTTGTAGAAAACAGTGAGCACTGGGTCTCTTGCACACTTCCCAAGCCCCTGTATCACCTGCAGACTCTTTGAATGAAGAAAAGAGTCATCGCATGCAGCTCTTCAACCTTGGACAAGATCCGGGAACAAAAGTGAATGCTTGGAGTGCCACTCACCCAGTCCTTTTTATTTCACTAATAGACAACACATTTTGGCTTTCACCGAGACCCATAAAAGAGAACCTCTTTAAGGAAAACTTCATCCAAGAGTAATGGACAGGCAATAGGACCACATCTTTAAAACTGGATAGACTTTTACAGCAAATAGACTCATCTCTCTCTCTCTCTCTCTCTCTCTCTCTCTCTCTCTCTCTCTCTCTCTCTCTCTCTGTTTCTCTCTCTCTTGTATTTTAGGGAATGGTCTACAGGAGTTTCAGGGTCTCACTACTAGATTAGACCCCTAGGAATCCACCTGTTTACAGCCTCCCACAAGCTAGGATTATAGGCGCATTCCACCATGCCCAGTTTCAATTGCTGTCTCAGTGTGCCAGCATGGCAGATCTGGGGGTTGAACCCCCAGCCCCTGCACCTGCTTTCAGGTGCTTTAATCCACTGAGCTATTTGGCCAGCCTTTAGACTCATATGTTATAAGCAATAACTTTTCAGAAGAGAATAACTCAGTATTTAATACAATTTGACATTATCTAGGCTTCCTAATAAATATAGAAAATGTCCAGTTTATAGCATAAAATGAAAAGTTCAAAAGAAAAATATATAAACCTTAGTTAAAACAAAACAAAAATAAATGTTTATATGCCTCAGATATTAGAATTAGCAAACATAGGAAACAAAGTTGTCCTTATGAATATTATGAAGGACTTGACCAAACAGTAATATTAAATACACAAATGAAAAATATGCAAATATAAGAAGTTCAGAACAGAGTAGTTTTAGTACATTCATGCTATTCATGAATAATAAAATGCTTCACATTATATTATTTGGGCAAAGGAGGAATGTATTTCTCAGAATTCCAGAGGTCAAGAAGCCCGCAATTACGGTCTTCTCCTTCAGGGCTAGTGTTTGCTAGGTATCCTCATGGAGTAGGTAGTCAGGGCAGGAAGGTCCAGTTTAGTGCTTGGGATCCTTTTATGAAGCTGCAAATCTAACTCATTTAGGCAGAGCCCCCTTGACTGAATTAAATTCTAAACCTCTATTTCTTGCTATAATTGCACTAAGGATATAGTTTCAATTTCTATTTATTTATTTATTTTGGTAGGACCAGGGTTTGAACTCATAGCCTTGCCCTTGCCAGGCAGGCACTTGTGCCATGGAGCTATCTCCCCAGCCCCTTTCAATTTGAATTTGTAGAAGCAAAAATGTGCAAATCACAGTATGCAAACCATTATGTAATTAGGTAAGTAAAAAAAAAAAAAAAACACTGCATATGGGTATTAATAAACAGCGAATAGCAGAAGAAAAGGTCATTAAACTTGAAAAATATATAAAAACGACAACAATATAGTTTATTTGTTAGAATAGAAAAAGATTTCAGAAAACATGTAAAGCATCAGTAAATTTATCAATGAT
>PVJA010005994.1:55426-75882 GCA_004027025.1 Myocastor coypus
AAGAAAGAAAGAAAGAAAGAAAGAAAGAAAGAAAGAAAGAAAGAAAGAAAGAAAAAAGTAACAAAGAAGAAAATGAATTATCTTACTTTGCTTTCAAGAAAAAGTGAGGGCCAGGAAATAGCTCAGTGGCATAAGTGCCTGCCTGGCAAGTGCAAGGTCCGGAGTTCAATTCCCAGTACCACCAAGAATAAAGGGAGGGAGGGAGGGAGGGAGGGAGGAAGAGAGAGCAAGAGAGAGAGCAAGAGAGAGAGAGAGAGAGAGACAGAGAGAGAGAGAGAGAGAGAGAGAGAAACTGTCTTGTGGACAGTGTCTATGGCAAAGACTTTCTGGAAGATTGCAAACTGAGGAGAACTTAGAATAGTTGCTAAGGAAAGGGAAGCTCAATTCTGAAATGGCCAAAAATAAAAATTCTGCTAATAACCTCCATGGGGCCAGAAGTTCTAGGTTAGATAAGATTAGCTCCACTTTAACTATAAATTTGACAGATTAGTACCATAATCACAAGAGTGGGGTGTCACATGTCTAGTTTTACCTACTCTCAAGGGGAGAAGGTTGTACAAGGTACGGGCACCACACATACTCCAAATGGAGCTCCTGGAGCTGGGGGGGGGTGTAGGATCTCAGGGAGGCTGTGTGAGGGCTTATGCAGTGCGGCATGTGTCTACCCAAGCAGACAACTATTAATAATTCATAACCGTTTAGGTGTTGAATGAAACATGAACTATTTTCTTTTCTATAATTCTAAAATTTTGGATTTGAGCTGGTTTAATTTAGATCCTTGTTTTCCATTTTAAAAAATTTGATTATACTAAAAATAATTATTTGTATTGGAAAATTTTTCATATTTCTATTTTTAAGGTTAAATTACACAAGCAGATATTAATAAGGACAATATAAGAAGCATTCTCATTTTATGAAAGTAATACAAATTTCACAATAAAATAGAGAATAAATATACTTTATGTCTTAGCAAAATGGCCACTATATTCCTCACAGTACAAATCATAGAAGAGACTCTTTTATGAAGAAACAAAGAAAAGTACAAAAATGGTTTTTATTGAATAAGGACAAACTATTAGAATAAATGAAGCAAACAAGTATATATTAGAATATTTTTGAAACAATGAAATAGAAAATTTAGAGGAATATTTTATTTTTTCCTTACTTGTTATTTATCTACTATTTTGGGCTCTTCCAAAATTCACCAAGTTTTTGTTTCGAAACAGTTTGGTTCTTGAACAGAAGTGTTCATTGGTGAAATCTGCACCAAATGATGAGCATGACCATTGCCATCTTCTCCACACAAATGTAAGGAAGGTTGTCTTCCAGAATCAGAGAATAAATTAAGTCCTTGAACTGAGGTAGCACTATGGTTTCTCATACAAGAGAAACCATGAGATGCTTAAATGTGCATGTCTGATTTTGTTCACCTAACATTATATTATTAAGTTGTATTTGTTTGCCTACCCATGCCTTACGATTATCCTTGTTCATGAAAGAGTAGTACTCCACTGAGTATAAATAGCATAGTTGGCTTTATCCATTCATCTAATGAAAGACAATACATTGTCTTCAAGATCTAGCTATGGTAAACTGGGTTACTGGCCAGGCAAGATATCTCAGTGGACTAAGCACCAGCTTAGGCAAGCACAGGGCCCAAGGTTCAATTCCAGGCACCACCCGCCATGCCAGCCCTGCCCCTGGGAGCCCTGAGCCAGCCACTTAGTCCAGGCGTGGTGGCGCATGCCTGTTGTGATGAGTTAATATTAAACTAATGTGAAAATATTACTCTGTTCAACTTTCTGTGACCCTGCTTCCTTGTAAAACCACAAAGAGGCTTGGTGTACCATGGATAAATCATTGATTGATGAAGAGTCTATGCCCAGACTAGATCTACAAAATAAATCAAAGTAAAGATCAAAATGCTTCTAACCACAAAACAGCTAAAGTGTCGATGTCCAACTTGGAAATGTTGCTGTGGTAGTCAAGACCACAGCAATGCAGATGTATGTTAAATGGTAGTTGAGCAATATTCCCAGAAAGAGTGTGTGTTGAGCAATGGTCACGCTGTCCTTGAAGGTGCTGTTCTGTCTGTGTTAGATGACCAATTTGTTTGCCAAGCGAGATGAGTTTGTTTGCATTAAAAAGTTTCTTGGTCCCTGGGTAAGTCATCAATAAGTCTTCTCATTCATGAGAACTGACCAATGGCCCTGAACTCAATAATTAAAGCCTCTTTTAAATTCCACTTTGGCCTAGCTAATTCTCATGATGAGTGACCCATAATACCTGCAATCCCAGTGAGTAGGAGGCTGAAAACAGGAGGATCTCTACAAGTCTGAGCTGTGTAGAGACCCTGTACCAAATACATTAAAAAACAAACAAACAAAAAAAACTGGGCTGCTATATACATGGGTGTGCATATATCTCTATGGTATGATAAATTTAACTAATTTAGGTGATGCATAGGAGGATAGCTGGGTTAAGTGAAATTAATTTTCTTTGGCTATTTGGATACCAATCTCTGATTTCCATAGTGGTCAGACTAGTTTACATTCCCACAACAATACTGAGGAGTTCCTTTTCTCCCACATTTTTGCTAGTATATGTTATCATGTTCCAATGATAATCATTCTTTCTGGAGTAATATGCACTCACTGGACAGGCAGTTGTGCTCCCGAGTTGTCTCCGTGGCCCCTTTCCAAGTAGTGCTTTAAATCACACTTTTCTAATGGCCAGGGCAGTTGAATGTGTTTCCATGTATGTATTGACCATTTATCCTTCTGAGAACTGTCTATTCATTTCAATTCCATGCTTCTAATTGAGTCATTTATTTTATGAAGTCTAATTTTTAAAATTCTTCCTATATTTTAGATGTTGATCCTCTGTCCAGGGAAGAGCTGGCATTTTTTTTTTTTCATTCTGTAGTTTGTCTCTTCATTTTGTTGGTAGCTTCCTTTCACATGTGGAGATGGAGTGTTTTACATTTAGTCTTTTGACCTATTTTGATTTTAGTTTAGCACATGGTAGGATACCTAGGTTTAGATGCATTCTTCTGCATGTGAGCATCTGAGATTCAGAGTACCATTTCTGAAGAGGCTGTCTTACCTCTGTTTTATGTCTTTGTCCTGCATGTCAAAAATTAAGTAGTTGAATGTACCTAGGGTTGGTTTTGTTTTCTCTGTCTGTTCCATTGACTCCCACACCCACTGTTGTGCCAGAATGGTGCTGTGTTGATCACAGCACCTTTCTAGTATAACTTCAGCTTTTGATTGCAATTCCTCTTGCCTTGCTTAGGCACCTAGGACTGCTATTCTGAGGCTCTTCTAATTCTATATGAATTTTAAGACTGGCTTATCTGTGCTTCTAAGAAATGCTTCTGCATTTTTAGCTGGGTTTCATTAAAACTTTACATCAATTTTGGAAATATAGCCATTCGGAATACATTGCTTCTGCCTATCTAAGAAAAGGGGGTATCTTTCCATTTTCTCAGGTTCTTCCCAATGTCCTTTTCCAGTGCCATATAATTTTCATTGTCCAGTAGTTTCATTTTCTTATCTGGGATAATGTGTAAGATTTAATTTTGAGGGGCTGGGGAGATAGCTCCTAGGCACAAGTGCCTGCTGGGCAAGTGCAGGGTCGTGAGTTTGAACCCTGGTCCCGCAAAAAAAAAAAAAAAAGATTTAATTTTGATGTTATGGTGAATGGTACTGTTTTCCTAATTGATTTTTTGGGGAGTTCAATATTTGTGTATAAGAATGCTATTGACTTTGTGTGTTTATTTTATATGATGTTGTATTGCTATATTTGGTATTAACCCAATGAGTCTTTGATGAAAATTTGGGTCTCATAAATAGAGAATCATGTCATCTGTAAGTGATAATACTTTGATTTCATTCTTTTCTGTACATATTCCCTTGACTTCTTTGTCTTGTCTGACTGAGCAGGCTAATGTTTTGAGCACTATGTTGCACAGGATTGGTGATACTGGGCTGCTCTGCCCATTTCCTTATTTTAGAGGGAAAGCTTTCAGAGTGTCCCCACTTAATATGATTTTTGCTCATAAATGGATTTTATGAGATTGAAACACAGTCCTTCCATATCCTTTTGATTTCGGAGTTTTTATTATCAGGCCGCAGGATTTTATCAAAAGATTTCTCTGCATCTATTGAGAAGATAATGTGAACTTTGCCCTTATTCCTCTTTATGTGAGTAATTAGATTTATTGATTTTTGTAGTTTGAAACACAGGATGATGCCTGCCTATTCATGGCATGCTATCCTTTTTGTTCATGTATTTAGCACAAGATTTACAAGGTCTCACTACACAGGTTGGACTCGTAGTGATCCTGCTGTTTTCAGCCTCCCAAGTGCCACTACACTGAGTCTCAATCGCTGTCTCAATGCACAGTGGGGGTGGGGTCCCCGTGCCATACTGGGGATCTAACCTTGGATCCTGGTTCCTGCCACACAATCTTTCTGAGGTATGACTTGCTAGATTCTGTTTTCCAGTATCTTGTTAAGAAGGTTTGCATTTATGTTCATTAGAGAAAACAGACTAAAGTTCTCTTTTCTAATTGGATTCTTGTCTGATTTTGGAACTAGAATAATGCTAGATTCCAGTAATGATTTTGGCAGAACTCATTCTGCTCAGTTTTATTAATGAATGTGAAGAGTATTGATTGGCATTAGATCTTTCCTAAAATTCTTGTAGAATTCAGCAGTGAATCCATTAGATTCTGGGCCTTTCTTAGTTGGTAGTTTCTCTCTCCCTCTCTGTCTCTCTTTCTCTCTCTCTCTTTCATCACTATTTAAGTTTATTGTCCATTATTAGATTATTCGAGACTCTCTGCATTTGTTGAGTTCTCCACTATTGGGATATGGTTTGTGAAGTGATTTCTAATAATTTTCTGGATTTCCATGGTGTGCAATGTGATTTTCCTTTTTGGGCTTCTAATTGCAGATCTCTACCTTTTCTTTCTTTTATTTTTCTTTAATGAAATTTGCTGAGGGTTTATCCATTTTGTTCATTGTTTTGTTTTATTTTACTTTAATCTATTTTGTTTTGTTTAATTAAGGTTCTTGGTATAATCTGGGTATGGATGGTGATCACATGCATTATAGGGCATTCATGCCTGTATGTGACGTATCTTGGTTCTTCTTTTTCTCCCATACCTTCCCTTCCCCATTCTTCTTATGCTCATTCTCTCCATGTTTTCTTTTCTTTCCCTCACTCTTCTCTCCTCCCCTAGTTTTCTCTTCCTTTTGTACAATTTCTTCCTATTTTGCAATATCTATTCTACATTTTGGTTCTTATTTTCACTTTGAGTTTCTCACAATAGATAAAGTGATATTTATAAAGATATCCAATTTAATCCAATTAGGTTTACATTTTGAAAGCCCATCTGTTCAGTGATAAATGTCTGAATTCCATCCTTCTTTATGATTGAGTAGTATTCTACTTGTATGTTAAAAACATTTTTTATCCACCCATCAGTTGATAGCCATTTGGGTTGTTTCCAAGATTTAGCTATTCCAAACTATGTTACTTTAAACAAGGTGTACATATATCATTGTAGTATGATATTTTTAATTCTTCTGGGAAGACACCCTGCTGGGGAATCGCTGAGTCAAATGGATCTCTAATCCTTATTTTTGAGGAAGCTCTACACTGATTTTCATACTGGTTGCAAAAGTCTATATTTTTACCAACAAGAGATGATCCTTGTTCCCCAAGCTCCACCAGCAATTAATATTTGTTATTTTCTTGCCAATATACATTTTTTCTGTAGTGAGATGGAATCTGTTGTTTTAATCTGCATTTCTTAAAATTATATATATATATACATAGTTTCCATTTCAGTGATTTATTCTCTGATCTTTGCAGTTTCCTTCCCCATACAAGCTCTAGATTAAAATTTTTGTTTTTTTTCTAGCACTTATTATTATTTATTATTTATTTAGCCTCATCCTATTTTTATGATGCAGGCATTCACTACTATGAACATCCACTATAGGACTGCTTTCATTTTTGTTTTATAAGTTTGATATTGTATACTGGCATTATTGTTTAATTTTAGAAAATATTTTTTTGCTATTATCAATTGATTATTTGAGAGTGTTATTTTCTATACATTTACATAACCTCTGTGATTTCCTTGGATATAGATATTTTTTTCATTAGACTGTGCTATGATAATATCCATGGCAAAATTTCAATCTTTTTCTTTACTTATTTAAGCTATTATGTGCTCTATTTTGGAGAATGTGCCAGGTACTGCCTAAAAGGGTTTATATTCTGTTGTTGGGAAGAATAATACTTAAATATCTATTAAAGGTATTTGGTCAGAGATTCAGTTCACCTCTGATATTCCTTTGCTGATTTTTTTTGTTTACCTGACCTATTTGTGACACAGTAAGTCCCCACTTTGCTAACATTCAAGTTGCAGACTTCCACAGAATTGAATGTGCCTTGCGTTACGAGTATTTGCAGATGCCAGCAAACCCAGAGTAGCTCAGGAGCCTGTCAGACACCATCACACATTACGGCTGCCTAGAGAAGTACAATGGTCTATTCACAGTATTTGTGTGCGGGATTTTTGAGGCATTACATTGTATATCTGTGTCAAAGCTGTATAAGGTCCACTTAGCTGGACTTGTGCACAAATCTGACTTAGGAACATTCTATTGGAACAGTATGTGGGAAGTATAGTAGGAGTACCTTGAATCCCTACACAGCAGTTGTATGGTTATTTACCTGGCGAGCTGTGCCTGTTGGTGTTTGTCTTAGAAGGCTGAGTGTACACTACTTTGGTGCATATTTACCTGCATCTGTTACCTCTTCCTGTTAAATGGCTCCATTAACCAATGTATAGTGTCCTTCACCTCTCTTGATTGATTTTGCTTTATAATATACTATGTCTAAAAGTAGTACAGTTTCTCCTTTAATTTTAAGGTGTCTTTAACATAGGATATTGTTTTCTATCCTTTCATCTTTCATCTCTGGATTTCTGTTTGTCTTAGACGTGTGTCTGGTACTAAGCATACTATTAAATTTCATTTATTGGTCCATTCCTCTAATCTGCCTTCTGATTGACAAATTGAGACAATTCACATTGACAGTCGTAATGTATAGGTAATGACCTTTCCTTTCAAAGTACAAGAATGTAGCTTATTTAAACCACTAATTGAAAGGGAATAATTAGATATCTAGGGGTAGAGCACAATGCTGTGCTAAAAAGAGGAAACATGAACCTTATTTTTACTAAATTAACTGTTTAATTGAAACCAGAAAGTAAATGAAAATCCCTGGGATTTTTTCTGGTAAAATGTATGAAAAATTAAAAGAACATTTTATAAAACTGTGTTGACCATTGCAATCTCTCAATGATTAAACATAAATATTTGGCAGAAAATATTGTACAGAGGAGATAAATATCTATAATCAGCTTCTCATATAAATCTATGCTTTTGAGGGCTGGGGAGATAGCTCCGTGGCACAAGTGCCTGCCTGGCAAGTGCAAGGTCGTGAGTTTGAACCCCAGTCCCACCAAAAAAATAAAAAAAATAAAAAATAAATAAATAAATAAATAAATAAATAAATCTATGCTTTTGAAATTATTAAAAATTTAAAAGTGGAAGAAACATTTTCTCTAATAATTACATTGTTTTGAAACCAGATTTAAGTAACTCACAATTCTTAATTTATTCAAAAATATTTGAGGACAACTGTGATAAGAGAATTCATACGTACAAAGCAGTCTAAAGCAAATCAAACAAATAGTTGAGTAATGAATATAAAACACTTCTGAAATGAAATTGAAAATAGTGTATATCTTCATAAGTGTAATGAAAATTGATTAATTTGTAACTATTCTAGACTCCTATCTTAAGTTCTAGAGAAACAAAAGTCAGGGCTGCCTCTGCTTTAGTGTTTATTTATTTATCTTTATGGTCAGCTCAGCCTGCCTAGGCGTGGGGCTGGCACAGCATGTGGTGCTGGGGATTGAACTACAGTGTCTGCGGCTGCCTCAGCTTTCTAAGCAAGTGCTTTACACCACTGAACCATCTCGCCAGGCCCTCTAAATTAGTGTTAATTGACTAACATATGTGAATTATTTCAGGAAAATTCTGTCATGAGGCAATTTTCAGGGCATGTAAACCTCTGGGAATTCTCTTCAGGTTTCCCAGTGCCAGTGAGATTAAGTCTTTTATTCTTTAAGCAGGATCTGTATAGGTACATGCAGTTAATAAATATATAGAGATATAGATATACATATAGATGTATTTATATGTCTATATTCAGTTTCAAATGTTTTGCAGGAAAATACAGAAATTTTCATTTACTTTCAGGTATTGCAGAATAGTTAACATTAGTGTTAACTCACTATTTTTTTCAAAAAGAAAGATTACATTTTCATTTTGAAAACTTCTATTTTACATAAGATTGAAAAGAATAACCACTTCCAGCATAATCCTACATATATGTAGGATTTTTAGTTTTACTTTTTAAAATAAATTGTTCATGTTGTTTTGCAATTTTTTTCACTGTCAGACAATAACAGATATAAATAAATGTTTCTCTAATGTCTACATTACACTGTATTTTATAGAAATGATATAATCTGTCTCGCAGGTACCCTACAAGGGTTCTCTTAAGATGTGTATTCTAAACAGTACAGCATTGAACTTCTTGGTACTTAGATCTTTATTATACATATATTTAAATATTTCCAGCTATTAGAAGAGTGAATATAAAATCACAGCTGTGAAAGGAGATTACATTGTCCTAACCATAGTTTTTATAGTGATTATAAGAACAATGTAGGTTAGCTCAGGTAGAAGATATGTTGTAAGATTATCGTATGGTTCACAGCATTATCAGGTATTAAACAGAATCAAGTGTAGAAATATTAGATAGTTAAGAAAGGGAGTAGCTAATGCTTGTCGCATCGCAGGCATACATATCTTTGAGAC
Organism: Myocastor coypus; assembly: GCA_004027025.1. Taxonomy (NCBI): domain Eukaryota; kingdom Metazoa; phylum Chordata; class Mammalia; order Rodentia; family Myocastoridae; genus Myocastor; species Myocastor coypus. The sequence goes on from PVJA010005994.1 coordinate 64,399, forward strand.
TTCAATAATATGCATTTACTACTGCTCTGAGCAAAACAATGTGCTAGAAATATGAAGACTAAATAATATCTTGCACTAACATGGGGCTTATCATGCCATCTCTACTACCAGAAAAGATCTCTTGTCATGCTTATACACCTGGTCAACATTCTCTGTGTTCAATTGCCCAGGCAGAGCTGTCAGGCGGACTAAAGTTCACTCGTCCTTCTTCCAGGATAATTGTGCCCACGGGCAGATATCCTTGTAGCTTCTGTCTGTGCCAAGTTTATTGTAACTAAGTTGTTCATTGACTAAAGGATCCCAAATTGAGATGCACATTAGGCTTTGTTGTATCTGTCAGCTGCGACCCAGGGCAAGCAACTTTACAAAAACTACACGAAATAGCACAAGCAGTGTGTGAAGTATAGATCCAAAGAGAAAGGAGCTATAAGCCAGGTGGAGTCTATGGGAAGCAAGGGGAATGTCCCTCAGCTAGCAGGTGGGAGAGAGGGTAAAAGCCGTGGGCCAAAGCCTTTCTTGGGGTCCAGTAATCACTGAAGCCAATTTCTGAGGGAGTTCTAATTGGTGAGTTTTCAGCAAACATACAAAAATATCCATAAAGTCAGATGGTGTTGGGGTGGCAGTCTCAAGCAACCTGAAGGTTGGTGTGTCAAGTCAAAAGGTTGTCTCTGGCTATGCCAGTAAGAGGGGGCCACCACAAGACTGTTGTACTATATAAACAAATACCTGGATGGACCACATGAAATATATGAGAGGATGTGGAGAAATAGAAAATGTGTCAAGGTTGACTAAACCCATTTATTTGAAAGTCAAACCGGTACTCAAAATGTATTGCAAAGAAATATAAAATAATAATTCTCTACAGTGCCTGAAACACAGAATATATTAAGGAATATTAACTTCTGATTATTATGTTGAACTTAGGCAAAATTCACAATCAAATTATATAGAAACCTTCTCTTTATTAAAGTGAGTTAGTATTAACCTATTCTGTTCTTATCAAAACTACTTTTAGCCAATAAAAAGTCAATAGAATAGTTTTAAATAGTTATCATCCATAGTTCTAAATTAGAGGAGCTTTTCCAATTCAGAGAACATTCCACTACTTTAGAGTCACTTTTCTTCCTGAATTTTTGTGGGTCAGTAGGGCACTGCTTAGATCCTGTAGAAAGCTTTGTGAGGCGGCCAATCATGCCAGAGCAAACTAAATAACCCTTTGTGACAAAGAATCATTTAACCCAAAATGTCAGCACAGAGTTTGATATAATTTCTCAAAAAAGATTAGCACAGTTTTACATGTTTATGGTTAATTGTAAGGATCTCAGCTAGAAAGTTCTCACCCCCTCTTTTCCTCATTCAATAAGCACAGATACACAACTATTTATTTATTTAGTATTACTTTTTAATAAGAAATAACAATGTGACAGTTTCAAAACACGTTTGTAGTACATTTCCAAAATTTGATACAATGCATATTGTTGTCCTCCTATTAGTTATACAAAGCACAGTGTGTAGACGTTATAATTTTCTAATCATTATTGAAACAAAAAATTTTTTTCTCATTGAACTAAGACAAAGTAGTTGTATACATAATCCAATGCTCCATAATTTCAGTGGGTTATTGGTAAAATTGGCAATGTTGAAGCTGTTGATTTAAGCCTTTTACAGCTCAGCATTCTAAACTAGCTTTCCATTTCATTCCTCATGGTTAAAATTTTTTGCTGGTTGATTAAGGGCAAGATTAAACAAGACATGTATAGCAAAACATGTAACTTTTGTATCTCCTAGGGTCAGTAAAATCCCCTCAGGATTTACTTTGGAACCATGTACCGTGCTCTGTAGAACTGTTGCTGGTGTCAACCATTTGGATGTGTCATGGCCATTGCTTGACCAGTTTGCTCTCTGTGAAAGCCTGAGAGAATGTTTTCTCTCTAGGTGACTCTCCTTTGTCAATCTATATATCTTCAGTCCCTTTCCTCTGTAGCTCCATAGTCTCCTTGAACTGAACATTTGGGAAACCATTGAGTTATAGGATGCTACTACACAGGTTCTCTTATGTTTTGAGTCCTCACTGACCATGAAGAGCTAAGGCCAAAATACTGGTTATCTTTGTAGCCTATCTTTTTCTCTAATTTTTGGTCTGTAAACATATATTATTAACCCTCCAGAAGAGAAGATTAATGATACTGTATAACATAGAGTACTATAACATAGGTACTTGAGCATAACATCACTGTCTTTCTGAGTATCAAACATCTTATACTTAACTTGGAATTGTTATTTTCTATCAACCACTGATGTTCTACTAAAACTCTATAGAATGTGATAAGTGCAGTTTTATATTTTTACACAGACATTTAGAAATCTAAATATATACAAAATTGTAGCAGGGCAATCTTATGACATTTTTCTTAATCTCTTGCTCTGACTTAATACACTTTTTTGTTTTCTTGTAAACCAATCATTTACTTGAGAGAGAGTATAGCAGTAAATGAAATCACATTGGAAGCAGCACACATCTAAAAGACCATAATGACAGGCATTCCAAGCATATTTTTGCTGTTACATATTGCTATCCTCAGTACTGAAAACATTTTGTAGGTTCCTAGCACCATTATCTCCTTCATCCTGTGTATATAAGTGCATGGCTTTGCCTCTGCCATGCATCCTATCTTTTCTGATTACAGTCACTTCATTGTTTAACCCTTAAGTCCTTGATTTTCATTCATCTGTGTTATGCTTCCACATTTTTATTTATTCTTTTGAGTTCTTATACTAGGGAGACTATATGACATTTACACATGTAGATCTGGTTTATTTCACTTATAAGTATATATTCAAGATACATTGATTTATATATGAAGTCTTCCAGTTTATCATTCTTTATAGCTAAATAATATTCTATCATATAAAAACAAGACATCTTTTTCAACCATTTTTCAGATGATAGGCATTTTGGTTGCTTCCAAGATTTGGCTATTACAAATTGGGCTGCTATAAACATAGGTGCACAGATATCACTATAATATGGTGTTTTCAGTTCTTCTGGGAAAATTCCCAGTAAGGGGATAGCTGGATTGAATGGGATTTCGAGTTCTAGGTTTTTCAGGTGTCTCCACACTGCTCTCCAAAATGGTTGCACCAGTCTGCGTTCCTACCAGCAGTGGGGAAGTGTTCCTCTTTCCCCGCAGCCTCTCCAACATTTGTTGTTGCTTGATTTCTTTCTGAAAGCCACTCTTTCTCGAGTGAGATGGTATCTAAGTGTTGTTTTAATTTGCATTTCAGGTATGGCTATGAAAGTGGAGCATGTATTCATGAATTTGTAGGCTTGTTGAATTTCTTTCTCTGTAAAGTGTGTGTTCATCTCAGATGCCCATTTCTGGATTGTGTCTTTGAATTTTGGAATCCTAATCATTTTTAGTTCTTATAAATTCTAGATAGAAGACCTTTGTCTGAATACTTATTAGTTAAAATTATTTTGAAATTTGTGGGTTGCCTTTTCACTCTGTTGGTAATTTCTTTTAAGGTGCAAAAAATTCTTAGCTTCAGGAGGTTCCAGCTGTTGATATTTTCAACTGTTAAATGAGCATTTTGATTTTTGTCCATGAATTGTTTGCTTATCCTGATGTCTTGAAGATTTTCTCCCACTTTCTCTCCCAGAAGATTCAATGTTTCACTTTTAATAGTTAGATATTTATTCCATTTTGCATTTAGTTTAGTGCATGGTGATAGACCCGTGTCAAGTTTTAGTTTTTGGCATGTTGAGTCAGTTTTTTCCAGCATTATCTTTTAAGAGTCTATCTTTATTCCTGTAAACATATATGGCACCTTTGTTGAAGATAAAGGAGCTGAGTGTGTTTCTATTTACTTCTGCATCTTCTAATCTAATACAGTGATCCTGGGTCAATTTTTTTCCCAATACCATGCTGATTTTATCAGCCCTGTAGTATAAATTTAGGTCAGGAATTGTAATGCCTCCTGCCTTGTCTGTGTTGCCCAGGATTGTCTTTACAATTCTATGTATTTTTTAGCTCCAAATAAATTTTAGGAATGACTTCTCCAGGTCTGTGAGGTATGTTGATTGTATTTTGATAGGAATTGCATTAAATCTGCACAATTTATGAAGTATGGTCATCTTCACAATGTTGTTTTTTCCTGTTCAGGAACAGGGAAGATCTTTCCATTTTCTGAAATCTTCTATGATCTCTTTTTTCAAAGTACTGTAGTTTTCATTGAAAATGTCTTTTACTTCTTTAGTTAGGTTAATTCACAAGTATTTCATTTTCTTCTGGGCTCTCATAAAAAGTATTGTTTCTGTAATTTCCCTCTCAGTATGTTTGCTATCTGTGTAGAGGAATGCCATTGAGTTTTGTGTGTTGAATTTTGTATCCTACTACATTACTGAATTTGTGTATTAATTCTAGTAACTTCTTGGTGGAGTGTTTTGGATTTTCCAAGTAGATTACTGTGTCATGTGAAAATAATGATAATTTAATTTCTTCTTTACCTATTCTTATTCCTTTTATTTCTCTCTCTTGTCTAATGGCTGTAGCTAAACTGATTACAGAACTATTTTGAATATTAGTAGCGCTAAAGGATATCCTTGCCTTGTAAAATACCTGAGAGTTGCAGACTTCAGTTTTTCCCCATTTAGAATTATGCTAGCTATTGGATTGTCATAAATGGCCTTTCTCAAGTTGAGGTAGAGGCCCTCCATTCCAATTTTCTTTAGGACTCTGACCATGAATAAATGTTGGACTTTGTCAAAAGCCTTTTCTGCATCAATCGAGACAGTCATGTGATTTTTGGTTTTTGCTTTATTGATATAGTGTATTAAATTTATAGATTTGCATATATTGAACCATCCTTGCATCCCTGGGTTGGAGCCTACCTGGTTATGGTGTATAATCTTCTTCATGGTTTGCAGTGCTGTATTGGTGAGGATTTTATTGAGGATTTTTTGCATCTATATGTTCATGAGAGATATTAGCCTATACTTCTCTTTTTTACTTGCAGCTCTCTCTAGTTTGCAATCACTCCCTTGCCTCTAGGAATGATTTCTTTTCAATTTCAATGGAGAGTTTGAGGAATATTGGGATTATATATTTTGTAAATTTCTTGCAGAATTTAGTGAAGAATCACAAGAACCGAGACTTTTTTGTTTATAGGTGTTTTATTACATTTTGTATTTCATTGGTTATTATAGGTGTTTTGAGAGCTCTTATATCTTGTTGATTCAGTTTTGGTAATTTGTACCTTTCTAGGAATCTGTCCATTTCATCTATGCCTTAAGTTCTAAGAATGTAAACATTCTCAACTCAGCTGTTAATGGTCTGAATCTCCCCTAGGTCTGTGGTAATTTCTCCCTTTTCATTCCTTACTGCTTGAATTTGAGTCCTTTCTTTCCTCTTTTTGATGAGTTTATCTATGAGCTTATCAATTTTATTTAATCTTTCAAAGAACCAGCTTTTTGATTCATTAATTCTTTGTATTGTTTTCTTTGTTTCAGTTGAATTAATTTCTGTTCTAATCTTTATTATTTGCTCCCACTTTGGGATTTGGGTTTCATTAACTCTTCCTTGTCTAGTTGGTGTTGGTGCAGCATGAAAGAATTTATGTTTTCCCCTTATGTTTTCTTAATCTGTGAGTTCACGGCTATAAATTTCCCTCTAAGAACGTGTTTTATTGCATCCCACAAATTCTGGTAGGTTGTGTTTGAATTTTTCGTTAAAGTGTAAATATTGTTTAGTTTCTTGATTAATTTCATCTGTAACCCACTTGTTGCTAAGAAGGGTGTTGTTTAATTTCCATGTATTTCTGAGGTTCTTGTGATTTCTTTTGTCATTTATTTCCAGTTTCATTGCACTGTGGTCAGATAGTATGCATAGGATAATTTTTCTTTTCTTGCATACACTTAAGCATGTCCTGTGCACAAGTATGTGGTCTATTTTGGAAAATGTCCCATGTGCAGCTGAAAAAAAATGTGTATTCAGAAGTGGTTGGGTGGAACACTTTGTGTATGTTCACCAAGTCTAGTTGTTCAAAAGTTCTGGTTCAGTTCGGTTACTTCTTTGCTAATTTTTGGTCTGTTTGACCTATCTTTTTGGGATAAAGGGGAATTAAGTTCTCCTGTGAACATGGTGGTATTGGATATTAGATTTTTCACGTCCATTAAGATTTGTCTTATATAACTTGGTGCTCCCATGTTGGGTGCATATATATTTATGAGTGTTACCTCCTCATCTTCAATTTTTCCCCTAACCAGTATATAGTGGCCTTATTTATTTTGTTTAATCTTGGTTTGAAGTTTACACTGCCTGCAAACAGAATTGCTACTCCTGCTTTTTTTCTGAAGTGCTCAGCATGTAGTATTGTTTTCCATCCTTTCACTTTTAGCCTATGAATTTCTTTATGATTTAAGTGCGCTTCTTGTATATAGAATATTGTTGGATTCTGCTTCCTTTTCCACTCTACCAGTCTATTTCTTTAATTGGAGAATTGAGTCCATTTACATTGATGGTTATAATTGAAATGTATTGACTTATGAGTGACACAAGTTTTACTTTCTACTGTTTACCACGTTTTCTCCTGTGCTTAATTGGTTGCCCTATTTAGTGAATTGTTTCTGTTCTCATTTGTGGAGTTTGGGTCATTTTGGTCCCTCCCTCTCTAAAATGTTATTTTGTAGTCTGTGTAGGGTTGGCTTTGACATTGTGGAATTCTTTAGTTGCTCCTTGTCATGGAAGTATTTTACTTCTCCCTCATACTTGAAGGAGAGTTTTGCTAGGTATAGCAGTCTGGGCTGGAATTTGTTTTCACGGTAGACTTGAAGCACTCTACTCTATGCTCTTCTTGACTTCATAGTTTGTGAAGAGAAATCTGTCTTTATTTTGATGGATTCTCCTTTAAATGTGATCTGTTTCTTTTCTCTAACAGCTTTTAACATATTATTCTTCTGCTGGATTTCTGAGATCTTGCCTATTATGTGTCTGGATGTCTTTTCAGTCAGGTTGATGTTATTTGGAGTTCTATAAGCTTTAGTTAGCTGAGTATCAGATTGTTTTCTCACATTTGGGAATTTTTCTGCTAGTACTTCTGCCCATATTCTTTTATATCATTTGTATATACTCCTTTCTCATTGATTCCTATTAATCTCACCTTTTTTATTGCATCATCTTGCAGATGTTAAATTATTTTTTCCTGCATCCTGGTTGTTTCTAAGAGATCCTTTCTTAACATTTCACTAGCTGCAACTGTGTCTTCAAGATCTGAAATCCTATCTTCACTTTTGTTCATACGGTTTTGGCAGCTTGTGATTGAGATTTTATTTTCTCGTATATCTCTTTGAAACTGTTTCACACGATCTATTTCTTTCCTATATTGCTCAATCAGGGAATCCATCATTTTCTCTTCTCTAATTTTTTTGTCAATGTCTTCTTTAGTAGCTCTGAAGTTTTTCATTATAGTTATCCTTTATTTCCTCTACTTCAGAGATTAGTTCTGCTCTGATCTTTTTATTTTTGTGCAGTTGTTCCCCTACTTTAGATGTTATTAATTTAGAGATGTCTTCTTTTACTTCAGTGGTTTTTTCTGGTCTGACTTCCCGTATACATTTCTGCCATTGTTTTTCCACTTCAGATTCTATCAATTCATGCATTTCATTTTGTACTTCAGATGTTATCTTTGATCCGATTTCCTCTATTTCTTTTTGCACTTGTTTGTCTACCTCAGTTGCTAACAATTCAGATATTCTGGTGCCTGATTCTTGTTTTCTACAATGGTACTTTCTCCTGTATTTGTTCTCGGTGGCCTCAGGACCTGAGATAGTATCTTGCTCTTTCTCTTTGTTGTTTTATATGACCTCACCACTTTGCAGAAGTTATGCTGTTAGCGCCTACCGAAATTTGGATCTCGATCCAGCAGTCTTGACGCTTTCCAGATGTGCCTAGCTGGGTCTGTTTGCTGTGCTCATCTGCTTCCTGCTACAACTGGACTTAGGCCTGAATGTTCAGTGTGGACAGGATGGGTTTGATTTCTAGTGGCTGGTGATGTGGGAGTGCACCCTGGTAGAGAGATCTTGCCTGACACAGGCCTGGTCAGTCAGTGTGAGCCCACACTGCTCTTTACTTTCTTTTAAAATCCTTTCATTTCAGAAAATTCATTCCAGACATGCCACAGTTTTTAGAACATAATAAATATTAGCTTTTAATCATTAAATATGGCACTATCATTAACAAGTGTTCTTGGAGCTTAACTTCTTTCTACTCAAGTAATTTCCATGCCATATTTCAATGTCTGAGTCTTTCTGATACAGTTTTAATTTTGTTCCTGGGATTTATATCTTGTACATTTGTTTTATTCCATTGTGCTGCAGCAATAAAATACTCAATAATGAAGAATTTATAAGGCATGTTCACACATTTATTCACAAACAAGGAAACTAGGAAGCTCCAAAGCAAGCACTGGCAGATTTGGCTGCCTGTCACTGTTGCCCTCTGGCCCCAATATGGCACGTTGAACAACTACTGTGTTTCTCAGAGGAAGAGGACGGAGTTCTCCCTTGAGAGAGAGTAGGCAGGTGGCCAAGCTGGCCTGCATGAGGCCTCTGTGCTGAGGACTTTAATTGCATTTATCAATGTGGAGCCCTCCTGGCCTCCTCAGCAACTCTTAGCCCTGTCCCATTCATCCTCACCTGAGCATTAAGGAGGACACAAGGAAATCACAATATTTACAGAGTATTATCTTGAGTACTATTTCAAGATAATTCACATTATTTTATATAAATATACTTTTATTTTCTAATTTTATTTATTTTATTTTTAAGCATAAGAACAGAAGTAAGAACAAATTTTTAAAAAGACAGAGCAGGGTAACATACAAAGATACATATATAACAGATTTTCAAAACAGGAATAGCTAATTAACAGTGGCTGTTATATTATCTATTTTTATCATCCAATCTGTTGCTCAGGTTAACAGATACAGTTATACAAGACTGGACGAATAATTAAATATTTAAGCTTACTTTCTTTTTTTTTTTTTTTTTAAGAATTTTGTATTTTATTTATTCGTTTCAGAAACTTTGTTTATTGACTCATTTTTATGGCCGGCTCAACCCACCCTGAGGGCAGGGCTGGTACAGCATGTGGAGCCGGGGGTCGAACCGCGGTCCCTGAAGCTACCCAAGCTTCCCCAAGCAGGCGCTTTAGACCACTGAGCCATCCCACCGGGCCCCCAAGCTTACTTTCAAGAAATCTTATTTTTTCCTTCTGTATTTTATTCTTATTTTGAATATTTTTATGTATTTAGTACAGGATCTACAAGGTCTCACTATACAGATTGGACTGACGGTGATCTTCGTGTTTTCAGCCTCTGAAGTGCTAGGATCGCAGGCTTATTTCACCGCACCCAGTCTCAGTCACTGTCTCAGTGCTCCCTGGGGTCATGGCTAACAGCGTGAGCTTTAGATTGAACTCTGGTCGCTGAATGTAAGTAGGCACTTTATTCTGTTCCTTGTCTATCTAAAAAATGTATTTCAAAGAGAGTATAATTAATAAGACATTAGAAATGGTAGACATTTAGCATACCTGGAGGTATCCAACCATGAGTTTTGTAGTACGTACATAGTGTTGTCCTCGATATTACTCAGATCACAGATAGCACACAGAGTTAGTGAAGGTGAAAACATAGAATACCTTTTCGTAGGAAACTTTTCCAATTCCTCCGCCGACAAGACAATGTGCACAGGCATAGGGCAGTAACCAGCCAGTGTGTTGAACAAAGTGGGAAGCTGAAATGCACATAGGTCAGCTACCCCTGTTGTGCTGTAGCCCTGGGGGATGTTTCTTCTCTAAATGACCTGAAAAGAATTAAAAATACTCTTCCTAGAACTGCTTTCATAACCTGTTTTTGTTTCTTCGGCTCAGTAATGGACGCTTTAAAAACCCTCCTACTTATCACAGGTTTATGGATTTTAATGACACACTTTTTGTCATCTGTGTGTTTTGGCTACATCTCAGTTAATGGAATCAAAAACACTAAGGTCTATAAAACTCATTTCGTCTTTGCGTAAAGACTTTCAACTTGTTGTTTTATTGTTTAAAAGGGGAGTGTTCTAACATAAATCAGTGAAGCAACCCACATCAGCTGATTTCAGTGTGTGCGTGTGTGCATGTGCGTATGTCTGTGTGGTTAAAATTTTACCAGCATCTTAATGAAGAGCTAGCCACAAGTATAAATGGTTCTGATGGAGGAATGGGATCAACTCTCACCCTACGCGACAAAAACTCATTTTCCTTCCAACCTTTGCATTCATTGTTATCCCATTTGTAGTTTAAAGTGGCTGTAATAGGAAAATTCAAGCCATTGACCCTCACAAATGCTATGCAGCCAAACTGTCTTGTATATACACATATTTACGAGGTCTTAGATTCCTCCAGTACTGAAAGTTGTTCAGAAATTTATATGCAATGCTGTCCAAGCTTCCCCAGTGTACTTAAAGCAACCTTATTGCCATGGTGGGAGGCATTATTAGCTTTAAACTGTGTCTCCTGCTTTATATGGAAAACATGCTTCCTTCATGTTAACTAGATCCACTGAAGTGTTTCAGGAAGCTGAATCAAGCCATCCATTTCTAATTGTTCTCATTATCATGTTGCTGCTAATTTTCTTTAATTCTATTTATCCATGTGTTTCCCACTAAATGATTTATAACTCACAAAGTAACTTCAAAAGTTTAGTATTCGTGGAATCTTTCAATATAAATTACATTCACCCATTTCATTCACTTTGGAACTTTTGAATGTAATGATGCAGTGGTTTAATTGCTTTTATCATCCGCTTAAATCACTGGGTTACATGTTTGAACTTGTCGTTATTATCTTTTAAAAATAAATATGTAAGGAGTAGGCTATAGCTGAGTAGTACAAGCCTTGCCTGCCAATCACAAGGTTTTGAGTACTATTCCTAGTTCAAAAACTGTATAAGTATTTAATTTTATAGAATTCAAGAACAAAAATTTAAATTTCATGAAATATGAGCCTTGAAGACAATAGTAGAACAATAATATCTTTGGGTTTGTGGTAAACATTTTTCTCATTCATTCCACCGGCTGCACTATAATTTAGTGATGGTGCCTTCCATTCAGAGATGTACATAATTTTCTGACACTTTTGGTATGAAGGTACTTGGCAAGCACAGCACTTTAAATTTCAAGTATGCGTCTTACAGATGGAGCATAAATGTGAAAGCCACTTAGGGATCATATATTAGAAGTTATAGAAAGGCATTTGGATCTCACCTGTCAATCACACTATTGGACACCTGTAGATTTTGAGTGCTGCTGTACCCCCGAAACACTCATTATGGTTCAAAACAGTCTGAGTTTGCAGATTTTAGTGAAATGTATTTGTCTATATGTTAAATCATACTAATAAAATATTCATTAATGTTGGGAGCCTGCCGTGATGTGCAGGATGACGCCTA